>VWYN01008890.1:0-72285 GCA_013400075.1 Hippolais icterina | reverse complement strand
AGCCCCCGGTGCCGCGGCCGCCGGGGGGGCGGCTCGGCGCTCGGGAGCGGTGGAGTGGGAACAGCCCGGGCTAAACCCGCCCCCGGCGCGGGGCAGCCGCGGGCAGGGCCGGTCACAAGGGCAGGGAGGCGGCAGGGGCTGTGTCTCAACAGCCGCGCACGCTGCGAAGGCGGTGGTGGCGTGGAGAGAGTGTTTGCCTCAAAATGCAGCGCTTTATTATGATCGCTGCTTCATCAAGGGTACGGTAGTTGTCAGTGATTATTGAAATACCCTAGTGTAGTGGAGCTAATCGCTTTATAAAAGCGATGATTGAGAGCGAGTGTGGTAAAAGATACCCAAAACGATATACAGACCATAGAGGCAGGGGAAGAGGAACTTAGTAATTTTTTTCCCTCTCCTTGAAATGTAAACAATAAGTAATTCCGATTGAAAGCTAGGAATTTTGACCTGACAGAAACAATAATAGATTTTTTTTGTGTGTGTGCCTAGTAGATAATTGTTCTATAACAATAATTACCATAAAAAGCAAACAGGCAGGAAGCCTGCTGGGCTTTCCCTGCTCCCACCCCCCCAAAAAGAGCATTCTGTGTGCTGTGGGCAGAGGCAGTATTCGGAATTTTGGTGTTACAGTGTGGGGAATACTGGGAAGGAATTGCATTCTGCTGTGCTTATGGAGTGGGACCATGTGTCCGTTCCTGGGAGGAAGCTCTGGAATAAACTGTTAGGTTTCCTTGAACTTCCCTTTGAAGCCTTGGTCAGTGTCAGGAGGGGGCTCTGACCTGTTAGACCTCTTGGCTGTTAAATTTTTTTAATTCTCCTTTCTTTCCCTCTGGTAGTTTTAAGTCCTGCCCTATTTGTATTTGTATTTTCCTGACAGAATGTTTTTGTGCCCACTGTGTTTGTCGATACCGCTTTGTGTGTTACACTGAATTTGAATTGAATCGCTGGGGTTTAGAAAGTTAAATGTTTTATTTATTTGTACGATCAGGATTTAACTGTCGAGACGGCTAAAGTAGCGTTAGATGCTTCCTATGCTCTCGCTATTGGCTCCTCCCACTTAAAGTCTTTGAAAATAGAGATCTGTTTGCACTGGGAAAGAGGGAGCCCGTTCCCAGGATCTCTGCATCGTCATTTCCTGAAGTAATTTGTCTTAAGGATTTTTCCTCATGGAATCCCGATGCTAATATTGATGCACCTCTACGTTTTATTTCTTACCACCTTCAGTCCAATTGATTCTAACCCCAGCTGTGCTTTCTTCCCATTAATTCTTCCTGCTTTTGGTTGGTCACGAGACCGCTTTTGCCAAAAAATACGCAAATATTGTTCTGATTTTTTAAAATAAGATATTTGCATTGCTGTGCTCTGTGGCCTCTCTGCTTTAGGCCTGGTCTTATGAAATGTGTTCTTTGTTCTTCTTGCCTTGCCTTCTTCCCTTCTTGGCCTTTTGCAGTCTTAGTTTTACACTCTGTGCTGTTGAAATTGTCTATCTTTAATTTATCCCTGAGCTTTTTTTCCCCTTCTTCAGCTTTTCTTGCTTGGTTTTTCTGTCACTCTCAGTTTGGTAGAGCAAACCACTTTTTTGTTTTGTTTTGTTTTCTTCTATTTCCTTGTGCCTCCATGGATATTCCTATTAAAAAACTTACCTCTTGATGGTTCTACTTTCTCTCTTTTCATTGAATGTTAGGGTTATTCCTTTAGTGTGTATTTTTTTTTCCTATTGTGGCCAGCTTTCAGATAACTGTAGCTGCTGTTTATTTCAAATGTTTTGCTTACAGCTGATTAACCAGTCTTATCCGTGCCTCCTGGACTCCTGTTTGTCGTGTGTCAGTATCTAGAGGCCTCAGTAAATGCCACACTCTCTGTGGAGCCATGCAGTAAAACAGTTACTCAGGTGTCTGTCTTGAGCCTGAGGTGGTCATGGGGAGTGGGCCTGCCCCACACCGAGCTGCTCACTGGTGTTCCCAGTGTCACAGATCTGCAGTTCAGGCTGGTAAAGGCAGTCCATCTTTTTCTCGTTTGCTTTTTGTATTCCTTTTCTCTTAGTGCTGAGAGCTGTTACACCTTTTACACCTTCTGAATATTTAAGGTCATTAAACCCTGTACAACCATCAAAACCTTTTTATCTTTGGTGCTTTAAAAGATAAAAATCTAAGTACTGAAGTAAAGGCTACATTGAAAGATCATGACAGTGAGCACTATGACCACCCAAAACTGCCAGAATCCCAGCATATTCTGGTTTGGAAGGGAGACCCACAAGAGCCATGGAATCCAGCTGTTAGTGAATGAGGGACTGAACCCAGAACCTTGGTGTTCTCAGCACCCTGCTCTGACCAGCTGAGCTAACTGTGCAGTGTGGGTTCGGTTGAGCTTTTTGTTTTAATACTTGAAAGCTTTTCTGGTGCTCGCGTCTTTCTGCCCTCTTTGTTTAGACCATGAGACCCAAATACCTGGCTCTGGGTCCATGTACATGGAACTTGGAGTGTCTGGTACTTCCCTTGCACAGATCTTTGCAAAGTGCTGAGTGCAAAGGTTTAAAAACTGTGCTTTGTTGGAGAAATGCTGCAGGAAGTATCAGCAGTGGTTAAAGTCTCAAGTGCTGGACTTCTAGGAATTCCCTTGGGAAGTTACTCTGCAAGTTAGCGCTCCTTATGTCATCAGCTTTTCCCAGTGTGTAATCTCTCCTGAGTGCATTCTGTAATGTTTTGTTATGCTGTAGGTATTAATTCCATGGTAAAGATTGTCTCTTTAATTTTGGGGAATTGTTTTTAGGAGAAATGAGTGCCAGCTACATAAATCTGCTAACATTCCTGGGCTTCCACTGTGCTCCCAAAGCACGAGACATAAGCCAGCTCATTTCCTTGTGATCCCATAGTCTTTTACACCAGCTCGCTTAGCAGGGGGTGGCAGAAGTTTTTGGACCCACATAATTATGAAGTTCTAATTAAAGCTCTGATTTCAGATTCAGATTGGCACACATGGAGTTGCAGCAATAGAAAGCCAAAATGTAAATACAGTATGTCAGTGTAAGTCAGCTGAATCAGTTCTGGGTGGATTCAAGGTCTCCCTCTTGCCTCATGATGGGTGATAAGGGTTTGGTTCTGTAGTTGGAACAGCTGTGTGTGTATTTCTAGGATTTAAGTGTGATCATGTGACAGTTTCCTGGACAGTGCTGTAGGGTAATACATCATTCTTTTATAGGGATGTATAAGACAATATTTCCTAGAGCTTTTAAAACTTGAAAATAACTGCTCCCAGGTGTGCATTAGGCAGAAGGGCTGTGCCTTGTGTGATTTGAGGATGTGAAATACAAGTTTCAGTCTCTGGAATAAAGTGATTATTATAAAATTGCATGTTAACACCACATTTAGTTTAAAAATAGCATAGTAGAATTTATGTAACAAACTTCTGTGTTTTAAAGGTGCTATCTATTGGGATACACATCTTAGCAGTGCCATTCTCTGGTTCAGATACCATGCAGGTAATTGCAAATCATTGGTCTTTTCAGCATTAACAACCTTCTCTGAAATTCAGTTAAAATGCTTGTAAGAGATATGATTGCCAGTCAGATCAGCTTAGCTTTTTATCCATAGAACACTGCCATCATGGAATCTCTGAAAGATATTTCAGAAGTATGTGAAAGATTGTTATTGCTGATTGAGGGATTTCTTGGAAGCTGGCAGGGCTGCAGGACAACGTTTTATGCTTAGCCAGGAACCCAGCCGGTGCTGGGAAATACAGGATGAGAATACAGTTCTTGTCTTAAACATCCTGTAATCCCAGTAAGGGGATGTGAGACAACATGTGGCTTTAGGGAGATTAGGGGAGGGAGGAACAAAGAAACCCATGGCAGCACTGGCTGGTACCTCACAGAGCCCATCCGGTGTTCTGAGGCAGCTCTTGAGAGTTTTAGCCAAGGGGTTGAAGGCTCAGTGGTGCAGTAGCATTGTGGAAGCAGCTCCCAAGCATGAGCAATGGCATGGATTGCAAAAAAAAAAAAAANAAAAAAACAAACAAACTGCTGACTTTTGTTCTTCTATATAAAGATTAGCGTAAGGATGTTATTTCCCTCCTGCTGTTGTGTAAAGCAGTAGCCTGTTTTGAGAGTTTTATACTGCCAAAGTAAGTTGAATGGAGTGTATAATACAATTTTATATTATAATCAATTATACTTAGCACTAGATCTGAAAAGTCTCCATAGTTGGTGGTATACAGTTGTGTAAAATTTTCCACTTTGTGCCATTCTGTCCATGTGAAGGCTTCTCCTCCAGTTCCTCGCCTCTCTCTGAGCTAATTCTCCTCTGCTTCTGCAGTTTTGTGTCCCCCACTGCCCTTCCCTGGGCAGCTCTTGGGGTGTGGTTCAGGTCCCAGGCAGAGCTCAGTGCTGTGGGCTGCACTCTGTCACTGGGAAATGGTGTGAACTGGGCCTGGACAGTTGGACTGAACTTTGCTCAGAGAAAGGGAGATACTTGAGTGACACCTAAACAGATGGAAACTTCCTGGGAAGTTCAGTTTCCTGTCACAGACATGGAATAAGGGAGAAGAAACTAATTCCCATTATAATAAAACTTAATTATATGGATGATGCTGGGATTCCGTTTGGGATGTGAGCTATGGCTAAGTTAAGCTTGGATAACAGTTTTAAAGTGAAAAAATGTAAGTTTTATAAGTTTTGTGATGGAAAAGCTTAGCTTAGTACTTCCTCCTCGTCCATTCCCCCTAGGTTGAGGAGAGTGAAGGCTGATTCATGATCTGTGCTGCCAAATCAGAGTTGCCTTTTATGTTTGAAAATTGGTGTGGTGCTGTGGGGTTTTTTAGGTATTTTCTCCATTGACATTTTCTTCTTTCCTTTGTTTTCAGTTATGGGAAATACTGTAAATAAAACTACTGGTAGTTCTTATAAGTGCATGATTTTCCCCTTAAAAATGTCATGAATGGTTGCCAAAACACTTCTGAATTTGTGAAGAGTGTGAACAATAATATAATCTCTGAAACTATCATCAGGGAGCATGGACTAGGGGATTAAGTACCTATCAGGTACCTTCTGCTGCAGGTATTCTGTTTGTGCTTGGTCTGGGGAGCAGTTGTCTATAAAATGTCCAGTCTCACATCTCTATACACCAGTTTTTACTCAAGAACCTGTTGGGTGATTTCCTCTTAAAATCTCCCTACTCAACTTCGTTTCCCTTTCCTGTTTTCAAACCCTGTGTGTGGCTCCTGGGAGAACTGCTTTGTCAAGGTTGTCTGCATTGTACTGCAGAAGTTTTGATAACAGAAAGTTCTGCCAGTAGAATTTAAATTGGTTTCTAAACTAAAAATACTCCTCTGCCTTAGAAGAAAATCGAGTAGGAAGAGAAGTAGCTGTGGTCCCCTCGGTGGCAGCTGGTTGACAGTGGCTTCCGAAGAGAGTTGCAGTGCTGTCTTGTGCTGGGATGGGAGAGGAGTGTTCCTGCATGAGGAGCTGGGAGGTGATGGATGGGTTTGGTGGTGCCTGAGGATATTCATTAAACCGATTGTTTTCCCGAGTGTTTAAAGAGCAGTTAATGTGTTGCCAGGAGGCATCTTTATTGGGATGGCTGAGCTGATGTCCGTGGGCACGGAGCACACTCCAGCACGCATTCATCGGCCTTTGTTTTCTTTGCTACCTTATGATTTACACCTCAGGCCGTGGAAATACGGACCGAGCGTTCCTGGATATTGTGTTGGAGTCTTTAGTAAGGCCAGAAAACGTTCCCTGTGGCTGGGCAATGACTTGAGAAGTGATGGCAGTACAGCCTTTCCTGAGCACGCTGCTTTACAGGGAGCAAAGTTTTCCCTGCACTCCTGGAGGAATTACACCGGGTCCCCCCAGTGATATAATTTGTTATTCCATGTCTCCTGAGCCCTGCAGTCACAGCTCATGGTTGGCTCTCTCTCACATTGTGGCCTTGGAGAGCACACTTCAATCTAATATTCTGATGTTCATGTTTTTGTTTGGTGTGGAAAAATGGTTTTAATTGCTTTTTGTTTGCTCAGGGAATGTGATGAACTTGATCTATAATTTCCAAAGCAAGTTCTCATTCTTGTGTTTCTGCAGCTTAGAAATATGTTATTATTTTATACCCATAGGAGAAATGGTAACTTTGCTGTTTGAAACTTCTCAAAATACAGCAATCTTGACTCTTGGAAAACATCATTATGTGAAAATTTTACACTGCATGATGAACAAGATTCATTTATCCACCTTCTTAAAGCCTCAAAGTTTGAACTTTACCATCTAGTTTGTTAAAGATACATTTAAAATTTTTCCTATCAAGAATTTTGTAAATACAAGGACTTTCAAACAGAGCTATAACTTTGACATAGGACTTAGTAATAATGTTCTGTTATTTCTTATGTGGTGATGGGCTCAAAGAACAAGGCAGTCCCTTCTGCACTTAAAATGCAATTTGTTGTAGATTTTTCCTTGAACTTCAGCTAAAGAGGTTGACTGTATTTCTCCAAATATGAAGAAAAATAGTCTTAACTGTCTTCTGATCATGGGTAAATTGGGTTCCCATGGTGCCCAGGCAAAAACAGTGCAGTTTTTATTTTTTCAAAGAGTTTACAAACATTAATTCATTAGTCACAACTGTCCCTATTTAAGGGTAATAATGTCTTTAGCAATTTTTTCATAGTTGTGTGTTCATGGAGGATGTGCAGAAATATTCAGTAGCCAGCAGAATGTTTTCTCTGATAAAATTTTGAAATAAGTATTTTAGTTGATTTGGGTCTTTTTTTAGTGCTTTTTTTGTGTCCCCCACATTTCCATTTCACTCAACAGGGAATTTATAAGTGTTTGTGAATGTCTTGGTCAAATTCTGGTGGTGTGGTTGGGGTGATCTAAGGGCAGGGTGGTGTTTGCAGGAAGAAATCAGTTCTCATAGTTCACAGGGAAATTCTCATTGTTTCTCGGAGTCCTGTGCTGGGAGTCTTGGGGAACATTTTTTTGTTTCTACTTTTTGGCTGAATTGATCAGTTTCTCAGTACAGAACCTTGTGTCAAAGCCCATGAAAGGATCACACATCTGTAGTGTTGTTGTGAACTGCCCTTAGCTCCATGCCCTCTTCTGTAGCCATAGGTTCAGAGCTTTGCCCCTGGAATACTGCAAAGATGTGTTCGTGTCTCAGCTAAGAGTGGCTGCTGCACACGTGGATGCGTTTTGGGAATGTGCTCTGGGAATGCTCTGCAGTGGGTGGGATACCTGATACCTGTCACCCAGGTATCCCACCCTTGAAATTTTCTACGTCCAAAATATATGAAACTTCACCATCGAAATATTTAGGGTGGAGAGTGACAGAACAATCTGCTGGGCATCCCACAGATTTCACTGAGAGGAGCTGCCCAACATTTTTCTACCTGGGACAGCTGCTAGGACAGACATCGGTCTGGGGAATCTGGCTCCTGACTTTGGTGCAATTTTGGTGAAATGCATCAAATCCACCATGGTCCAGCCGACCCCAAGTGTAGGTCTGGAAGTGAGGGGTGTTAGGACTTGGGATCTGTGAGACCTTTCCCTGCTGTCATCTCTGTGACAGTTGGCCCTTGCACTAACCTCTGTGAGTCTAAATGAGTTCAGTTTTCTTGTTTTTTAGGAAGTACCCAGATCTCCCACCCCTCTAAAACAGATCCCACACATTTGTTGTATTCCTCTGCAGATGGCTGACAGACCTTTTTGCTGCTCATCGTATGCCTGCCTGTCTGTCGTCAGATAGTTTTGCAAATAGTGCTTTTAGGGGGTTTATCCAACTCGAGAAATGCTGCTTTCGTGAGGATATTTTCTGTTGTGTTTTGCCTTAAAGCCTCGTTGAGCTGCTGCTCATTCTTCAATGGGCTCCAGCTGATCTTTTCTTGGGTGAGAAGCTGCTATGTGGAGTGACAGGGAGCAATTCAGGGAAGGTGATGGGGGGGGCAGGGCTTTTCCTTCCCGTGGTGCTGCAGCTGAAGCTCTGGAGCTGCAGGTACAGGGGTGGCTGAGCACAAACCCCTGTGCAGCGCTGTCACAGTCAGTGAGAACCAGCTCCTGTCCTTCAGGAACTCCTGAGCTCTGAAGCTTGGATGTAGCAAGTTGTTGGAGCTTTCTGGCTGTTGCTAATTATTTCAGTCGAAACAATCAGATGATGTTTAATCCCGAAATGAAAAGGCTGACAATGTAGCAGTGCAGCTGTCAAAGCTCAGCTGTGGAGATGACTTCGGGGTCTTTGGCATGTAGAAGTCTGTGAGTGCCTCAGATGGGTAGAGCTTCCTCTTCCTCAGAGCTTGGTAGAGGGCTCAGCATTTCTGTTTCTGTGATCATGGTTTAAAAATAAACTCGTGCTCACCGTGCTGTTTGATGGCACAGATCGAGGGGTGAGCTCCCTTGCTGTCCTCTCCTCCTGTGTCCTCTGGATGCCACGGTGCCTGTGTGACTGGGCTGGCCCCAGGGTGCTTCTGGTGATCCCAGTGCAGCCAAGATCAAAGACTTCTGCCTGACAAATGGTGGTGATGATCCCTAGGGATACATTTGTATTCGTAAAAAAAAAAAAATTACTTTTTTTTTTTCTGTCTTACTTCTTGAAATTAAGATTTAATAATGAAATAATTCTTAAGACTTTGGGTTGTTGGAAAAGCCAAGATAATTTTCAGTGATTAATGTTCAAGTAGCATTTCCAAGGACCCTAAATTAGATATTTGTGTTTAGCCCTTTCCCGCCTTTGCTGAGGATAGGTGAGAATGGCTGGAGTTCAAGCCTCTCTTCCCAGTGAATTTCATCCATTAGCAGCGTTTTTGCTGGGTACAGACACCCAACAATTGTTTTGATTCCCAGTTCTTCTCCTCCCTTTGGTCTCAGAGACACAATTTGCAGATGCTTCCCCTGTTCCTGCAGCTGTGAAATAATGCTCTTTAAGGACCACAGCAGGAAGTATTCAGTGTGGTTTAAGTGACCTCGCACCTAGGACAGCCTTTCCAGATCAGCCGAGATACTTGGTAAATAATATATTAAAAGTTTTTCCTCTGTATATGCTCCTTATTAATTGTAAGTGCTGATATTAATGTATGTATTCAGTCAACCTTTCTGAAATCAGGATAGTTAAGAGCTGATGTGGAAGGAAAGTCTCATATTGGAGGCTTTGTAAGAACGCGATTTTGCTTTTAGTGTATTGATAAACCTCTTCCAAAAGAGGATGAGAAAAGACAGAGCAGGGTTCAGTAACAAAGGCTACACAGGGCTGTAAAACTTAAGGTCTGCAGTGAGTAATTGTGGAAAGGTCTAATGCAGGTGAATGGCTGCACAATAAAATGAAAAATTACATTTAGCTTAGAGAAATACTAAATTATTACATTTAGCTTAGAGAAATACTAAATTATAAGCATGGAAAAGTATTAACTTCAGGGCCCACCATGTTTATATCTTGGAGATCTATACAAATTTTTAAATTTCTAGAGAGGGGTAGCAGTGATGGCCACTAGGCAAAAGTGAGATCTTGGCCTTACAAAACCTCAAGGTTCCAAAGCAGCTCAGGTGCTGTTTGTGGGGCAGTGCTGCTGACTTAGTGCCCCTCCCTGAGTATTACAAGGAATGAAACTTAATTTTATGGGAAATTAGCGTCTCATGGTTGACTTTTTTTTTGTGACTTGCCAGTACTAAGACTGAGGAGAGTAATAGTGCCACAGAATTCAATAAAAAGAGAAACTTTGAAGAATGAATATTCAATGAGATATGAGTTAAAAGGGAAAATATTCCCTCAGCTTAGGCATTCCTAATGTCTCTCCCTTGTAGGTTGCCTGGCATTTACTGGGAGTAGAACTTGCTCTGTTCTTCTGTTAGTGAGAGCATGTCAAGTGTTTTGTCTTGTCAGTCCGTCTGGTTTTTCCCTCAAAGCCTCCAGAAATTTTAATTTCCTTGTATCCTCTTTTAGCATTTGTACTTACTCAGAAGTTTCAGCCAAATTTTTGGGGGGAGAAATAAAACACACTGTTGGTGATGCTGGTTTTTTTAATAATTAATAGTTAAGGTGGTATCTTGTTTATTTGGTGCCATCTCTGAAGTATTTTAGTTCTGTAAAGCATCATAACTCAGACTTATTGTGCTAAGGAGCCAAGAGAGGCTACTGGCGGAGGAGTGCACCCGGCTGCTTTTGTGTCATTAATTAATTGGGAATTAATTGATGCTGATGGCTTTTGGCCCTGGGAGCACTGTAGTCCCAAGGCTCTGAAGTGTCAGCACTGGCCAGGGCACGGCTCCTGCCATTCCTGTTGGACTCAAGATCCAGGGGGCCTGGACCATTGTTGGTGAACTCTGCTGAAGGACAGGACTTCTTTGAGGAGCTGGTGGGATTTAAAGTTTTGGGTTTGTTCGCACTCAGGGAACTTTTCTCCTTGAATCTAGTCCCATCTTAGGACCACAATAGCCACCTCTGTCTGTGGTGTTGTTGTTTATACCGTGTCATTTCAAAGGAACTTGGGAAAAACCCAATCATTCCCCCTGCAGGTTTGATTGTGTGACTTCGTGTCCCATCTGTTGGCTTTAAACCTTCCCAGCTTGATGTGATGAGTCTTTCTGTCTTCTCTTGGTGGGGTCTTGTCACACAGTTCTGGCAGGGCTCATTCTGTGCCACTGTCTGTCACTTGTCAGCTTGCTGAACAGCTGTATTTCTCTCCATTTATTAAAAATTACTATGTAATGGCAGCCTGAGCACTGACTCTTGTGATTTGTTGCTTAAAACCCAGTTTAAATCAAGCCACTCCCACTGAATGATGGCTTAGGAGGTGGGCTTGGAGCAGTCCCTTCCCAAAGAGGGATCAGGGAATGCAGGGAAAAGGGATCAGAGAAGCAAGCAATGAGAGAAAATAGCTTTGATATTTTGGGCCTTTTATCCCAGTCTGACTTGATATATGCACTTTGCTTCCTGTTCCCAAGTTGTTTAATTTTATTCACTTGTTGCAGCAGATTGTTTTCACTTTGGAAAATCTGTGTGGGAATTCCCTGACGGCTGTAACTCATCCTGCAGAGGCTCCTTATGGGAGAAAGCTCTGGTCAAAGCTGACAATGTGCTGCTGGGAGGAGGGCCTGTTGCTGGGGATGACTATAGATACTCTGCAATTTAATTTAGGAGATGGAATGTCTTTCTGGCCTAGAGCTGCCTGGAAATAGCAAAGCAATACTGTCACTTTCTGGATATAGGAACTAGTTGCATTGTTTCTATACAGAATTTAGCTTCACTCGTTCTTTCATATTTTATCCTTAGGTAATATTTGAGTTGTTCTTAAGGAAAACCAAAACTGCTCTTCCAGATTTTCACAGTTTTGGGGATCTGCAGACAAAACCTTCCAGACTGTCAGTGCTGGGGGTCTGGTATTTTCTGGGTTGTAAGGGGTGTGTGCATTCCTTTAGTAGCTGATTTTTATTAGTTTTTTATTCTAAACAGTAAAATATTGAAAAAAAATCTTTATTCTGATGCCTTCACAAAATGCTAAATGAAAAATAGCACAAAGTCTGCTGTGTCTTCTTCCCCTTAGGGGTGGATATTTCATCATTTTTACATTCCTGTCAGTTTTCCCTCTGCTCTGTTCCCATTTGTTTTTACTAATTCCATTAAAATCTTTGCAGTAAGTTGTCATGGGAGTTGATTATTTCACTTTTGGTAAATTCATAGAAATCTTGTGTGTTCTGTAAATTTCCATGGACAAAGCTGAAGGGGAGAAGGGAATCAGTAGTACTGTAGTTGAGAATGTTTCTAAAGGCTGCAGCACACAACAAGTTATGGTGTGATGGTTTTCTTCTTACTTTATCCAATGTTTTAAAACCAGGTTGGCAAATGGGAGAGTTTGTACAGGCAGTTGTTGAGATGGGATGTTTTCTTGTGAATAACTGAACTTTTTGAGTAACTCTTTTTGATAATACAAGAAATACTATTCGTCCAGTAGTGCCCCGGAAACCTGCCTTAAGTCTGTTGTAATCTTCCTCTTTCTTTTTCCCTTAGGAAATTTGCTACAAGACCCTATTGCTCCTACCAACTCCAATTGTCAGCATTATGTCTGCAAAACGTGTAAAGGCAAGAAGATGATGATGAAGCCCTCGTGTAGCTGGTGCAAGGACTACGAGCAGTTTGAGGAGAACAAGCAGCTGAGCATCCTGGTGAACTGCTACAAGAAGCTGTGTGAGTACATCACGCAGACGCCACTGGCCCGGGACATCATCCAGGCCGTGGATTGCTCTGCAGACCTGCTGGCTCTGCTCAAGGATGGGGCACCGCTGCATGAGGAGACGGAGAAACCCTCGGATGCAGCCCTGGCTCTGTGTCTGACGCATTCCCCGGTCCCTTCCACCTCAGAGCTGGCGACGGACGCGCCGGGGGGGTTCACGGCGCTGCCTGAGAGCGGCCCCAACCTGGACCTGCGGGGCTCTGTCATCAACGGGCTGCCCCCCTGCAACGGCCTCTCGGTGGAGAAGCTTGGTGTGAGCATCCCCTCTCCCGAGCACGCCAGCGCCATCGACGTGTGCAGCACCGGCGATTACATCAAGACGGAGGACATCCCCGGTGGCCTACAGCCCGTGTGCGACACAGTGGCCACCAGCGACCTGTGCCCCGCGGGCATCGACATCTGCGGCTTCAGCGAGGACATCAAGCCGGGCGGGTCGCTGCTGCTCAGTGTGGAGGAGGTGCTGCGCAGCCTGGAGACCGTGTCCAGCGGCGAGGTGTGCGACTCCAACCTGCAGCCCGCCTTGGAGGCGAACATGGCCAATGGCCCCTTCCTGCAGCTCTCCCCCCCTCCCCTCAGCCATAACATTTTCATGTCCACAGATGCTTCTCCTCACGGGCTCTCCTGCACGGCAGCCACACCCAAGGTGGCGAAGCTGAACAGGAAGCGCTCTCGCTCCGAAAGCGACAGCGAGAAGGTTCAGCCTCTGCCCATCTCCAGCATCATCTGCGGCCCAACGCTGGGAGCGTCGGCTCCTGTGACAGTCAAACAGGAAAATAAAATGTCTTTGCAGCCTATTGCAACTGTACCTAATGGAGGAACTACTCCCAAAATCAGTAAAACTGTGCTCCTGTCTAACAAAAGCATGAAAAAGAACTTAGAACATGCCCCTAAGAAATCCCACCCGAAAGCCAAACCAGGGGTGCTGAAAACAAAAGACAAGGCAAAGGAGAAAGTTCCCAGCAGTAACGTTATGCCAGGAAGCCCGACAAAAACTGTGTATAAAAAGCCACAAGAAAAGAAAGGGTGTAAATGTGGTCGTGCCACCCAAAATCCAAGTGTTCTTACATGCCGTGGCCAACGCTGCCCTTGCTACTCGAACCGCAAAGCCTGCCTTGACTGCATATGCCGTGGCTGCCAAAACTCCTACATGGCTAACGGGGAGAAGAAGCTGGAGGCCTTTGCAGTGCCAGAAAAGGCCTTGGAGCAGACTCGGCTTACTTTGGGCATTAATGTGACAAGCATTGCCGTGCGCAATGCCAGCACAAGCACCAGTGTAATCAATGTGACAGGGTCACCAGTAACGACGTTTTTAGCTGCCAGTACACACGATGAGAAAAGTTTGGATGAAGCTATAGACATGAGATATGACTGTTAAACCTTTCTTTCTTTTCCCTGCCATCCGTAGGGGAACTGCTACAGGTTTAAGGCAGCTATGGTTCTGTTTAACTTGCTGGAGCTCCTGCGTTTAGATCACTTGTATCAAGTGTTTTTCATTGCTATGTTCTGTGTATTAGTGTCTGGGAAATAGTTGCAGATAATGGAGGAGTTACCCTAAAACTGTTTTTAGTTCTTACAGCACCTCATAGTTTGAGATCGATTGCTGATGTAAATGATTTTATCACAAGATCTTTTGACAAGGAATATATTTGACCTCATTGTACTTGCTCATGCTTTGTGCTCAGTCAAAGCTTCAGCTTCAGTGTAGCATCCAGATAGTGCATCTCAACTGTGCTAGATGATGGTGTAGATGAATAATTATTTGATGGGTTACAGTCACCACGAACAGGAAATGACCTGACATTCCTGTGGGAAAGGCAGCACTGAGCTGGGGGATACACTCTAGAAAGTGTAGGTGGTGGTGATTGTGAGAACTGGCTGTGCCCTCTACTGAACAGCATACAGTTAAAACAAGATTAATGAATTTATTGAGTGAGCTGGTGGGCCAAAAGGCATCTCAGGCCGCAGGCAAGGTGCAGGAGGGTTGGGTGGATGTGAAGGTTGAGCTCCAGCTTGGATACCCCATCCTGGTAATGGCATCATCCTTGGGGTTTGTATTCCTGACACTTCACAGGTCATGTCCCTGCTCAGTTGCCCCTCTCTGCCAGCTCCCCTGTGTGTGACAAGTCACCGAGGGCTTGGACTGGGGGAGAACATCACTGGTACCCTATGAAGGCTCAAGTTCTGTTAGCACCATCCTCTCCCTTTCCCAGGTTCCTGGTGTTTTACTGCTGTTGCTTCTAGGAATTTCTGTAGATTACATGGAGTCCTTGGCTGATTATCCCCTCTCTGGTGCTGGTCAGTGCCAGGGCTACAGGGAGATTCTGCAGCATGTATCACCACTGGGTGGGTTGTTTGATCAGGTTTGTAACAGAGCCCGGACCCCTCCTGTGGAGGTGAGTTCCCCACTGACAGGCACCTCCCAGCCAGGGCACAGGATCGAGGGCTGTCAAAGGTCAAATTTTTGGGGTGTTTGCTGAACAGAATAAGCTATATATAACTCACCCCATCCTGAACCTATCTCATTTTTTGCTAAAGTGTTGAAAGCAGCTTTTGAAGGTCATTGCTTTTCAACCTGGGCCAAAAGGCTCAAAAATAGAAAAATAACACAAAGTTGTCGAGCTTATCTGGAAAAGTGTTACAGTGGAAGAATTCCTCTTAGGAATTCAGCTTTGTGCAAAAATGGTTGATTTCAGCGTAATCCCTAAATAAGAGTGCAGGCACAAGATTTTGTTGTGCCTTCAGGGCTTCGTTGGAAACCTAAAAAGTTGAGATTGCTTTGTGAAAGTAGAAATTCTCTTGGAATGATAGAGCACAACCCGAACATGGGCTGACTCGAACACAAACATTACTGTTTGATTTTAAAGGCCATTCCTGCTTCAGCAGCATGTTAAATAGTGTGTGGATTTTTTTAGTTCCTTTCCTGCTTCCATCTTCCCTTTCCTCAGGCAGAGCCCCCGCGGTGCTTTCCGGCCCGGCGCTGGGTGTGCTTTGATTTGGCACAAAGCACGTACAATGACGGTTCCTCACCGAGAAATGAGCAAAACCCTTTGGACACAAATGGCACCTCCTTTTGTTTTGTAGTGTACCATGGTGTCATTTTCTGTGAATGTGGTCAGAGCTTTTTGTTGGTTTTGGTTTGTTTCTCCCCCCGTCTTTTTTGTGGGGTGGGCAGGGTGGGGGGTTAAAGCCATAGGAAGAAAAATGTGATGTACGTGTCCAGTCTGTACTTTTTTGTTTTTGTTTTGCAAGAAGAGTTGAAAAATATTTTTGATAATGAGTAAATGGTGGAAAATGCTTCTTAGTATTCTTGTCTTTATTTGCCAACCCAAGTACCTAAGATCTGTGTTTTTTAGCCCTCATGACATTTAACGATGTCCTATTAAAATGTATTTAGTTAAACTTGTATGTGATTTTTGTGTTGACCCAGAGGGATCCTACCAGTCTCTAATTTGGTGGTTTGATCGTGACCTACTAATGTAAATCTGTTTCTTAGTCCACTACGTGTAAGCAAAGTAGCGACCTGGAGTCTGGGAGTGGCTGCACAGCACGGGTTGTGTCCGAACGCTTTTGCAGAGCTGTTCAGTTTTGCTGAGATTGTTGATGGTACATTTTTAGGACTTTCATTAAATTAAATACAAAGTACCTTTGCTCCAGAAATGTGGGAGTATTTGGAATCTTTACTATCTCACTGCTGCATTCAATGTGGTACCAAAAGTTGGAGAACTTAGGTCAAGAGTGTTTCGGAGCGTCGACAGGAGAGCCCTGATGGTTAATGTAAAACTGCAAATGGTAGATTCAGGTTGTTTCTAAAAACATTTCCTTTTATGCTGCCACATTCTTGAAATGTATATTAAAATACAAATTGATTTAATAAATGTTAGTTTTCTAATTCTATTTTGCAACTGCTGAAGGCATCAGTGTGGCATATGTTGAACTCACTGTCTAAATACTACTTAGCGTGTTGATGATTAATTCACTAATTGTTTAAATTAGGGTTGGCGTGGTTTGGTTTCCTTGCCCTCCTGGCTAGTTGTTCATGAGCTGAGCAATGGAAAGGATCTCATCTTGGTGCTGACAGGAATTCCAGCAGCTCCAGCTGGGAAAGCATTCCTTCCACAGCAGCTTCCTGGTGTGTGGGGCCTTCCTGCCTTGGCTTGGGCAGAGAGCAGGGTGAGAACGTGGTCTAGCACAGCCCGGGAGGGACTCATCCCTGCTGCCCGCCCTGAGGAACTGGAGAGTCACTGGTGGGGGCAGCTCTGTGATTGTTGGAGCTCCAGCCTGGCCCCAGCTGGGAATTCCCGGCATTCCTCCTGCAGGGCTCTGGATCCAGGAGCTGTTCTCATCATTAGCACAGAGGGAGCTGCTTGGGGATTCCTTATAGAGGAAGTGTGTGATATTCCAGTTTTCTTCCCAATCCCCTTGAAGGCAGGGATTAACTGCCAAACTTCATTAAAACACTGTAATTTGTAGAGCAGAGTCAAAAAGAAAAAGCAGTTTATGGTCATGTGTAGTGGTACAAAATCCAGTGCTTCTGACCATCCAGATCTGAACATAGTTCTGAACGAGGAGGGGAAGCCCTTTACTCTTCCATGTGGAGTGGAAAGGCCCTTCCCAGGTATCACACATTAGGACATGTTCAAAAATAACTCAAACACACAAGTCAGTGTGGCTGTTGCTGATAGAGCTTAGGGGGCAGGGTGGAGCTTTGTCAAAGGTTGGATTTGGAGATCATGGGGGTCTTAACAATTCTATGAGAAACCTGGGGTTGGGATTAAATCCCAGAGGAGGGGGCACAGGGAGACAAAAAATTAACCCCTGGATGTGTTACCTTGCGGCTCTCCCAGCAGGAGCTGTTCTCGCTCCCTGGCTTATCCGACCACAGTGCAGAGCCGGGGGCACTGGGGGCACAGCAGCCTCTCCCTGCAGATGTTCTTCCCTCGCATGGGAGCTGAAAACATTCCCAGGAATGCAGGTGGCAGGTAACAGCTGTCTCCTGCGCAGAGGCTCCCCTGGGTGCCTTCAACACAGCCCGGGGCTGCCCCTGCAAGCCCCAGCATTTGGTGGTGTCAGAAAGGAGCTGCTGAGTTCCAGGGAAATAAACCTGACAAGCCTGTTTGCCAAGACAGGTACTTCTGGCACAGCAGGGAGCTGCTCCCTCAGTGAAACTCCCGGAGTTTCAAGGAACAGATCCCACAGCTGTGGCACAGAGATGGCAGAGGTCCTGGCGTGACCCAGCACAGAACTATCTTTTTACTGCATGCAAGAAGCACCCCCTCTCCACATAATTCTTACTTAAATTCTATACAAAACAGTTAGAAAAGAATTTTTGATTGTGAAATTGGAGAACTGAAAGGATACAAACAAGCACCTTTGTAAGGACCATTCCAAGTGTGTGGCACAGCTGAGGAGATCCCCTCTGAAAGGTAAGTGATGCTGTTTCCAGTACTACCAAGAACATCACAGATCTTTGGTCTTAACTATTTAAATATAGAAATTGAAGTGCTTTGCATACCCTAAAGAAACTCACCAAAAGGTGACTGTTCTACAGGCAGATTTAGGCACCCCTTGGTGAAGCAATACAAGAGCAACACACTGACTCTACTTGAGCATTTGCATATAGGTAAATTAGAAAAGGCATTACTGGTTCTCCCTTTCTTTTTCATATTTTTTGTTGTTGTTGTTCATTCCACTTGCAAATGATCTAGGACATCTCTCTTTTTTTTTTCAGGACAGGTTAAAATGAGGGAGTTGAGTCTTTTGGTAAGTCATCACAGGGACAGTGCTCCACATTGAGGACACAGATGTGAGGGAGGTGAGTGGTCAGATTACTTTATCCCAGTACTTTTGAGAAGAAGGCCTGGAATTTTGGCTTTGGAAGGCATTTGCTTGCAGGTACCTGGGTGGTGTAAGCTCACCACAGCAGGGAAGGATAGTTTGGCACAGCAGCTGAGATGAAGTGCGAGTAACACTTGACCCCATCACTGAGACAGGTTTTCCTTTTTAAATTCAAAAGTCCTTTATTTGCCAAAAAAGAAGAAAATATAAAGTAAAAATACAAAGATCAAACCATGCCACCACAAAATGTCTCCAAAACTACTTTTACAAAGTATGAGAACCTTTATTATTATTATGAAATATTCAGTTTCTAACCCCCTCAACCCAGTGATACAGTGAGAAGATGAGCACACAAGGGAAAGCTCTGTTTATGTTTTTCTTACAGTAGCTCATGCTTGTCACTGAGGTTCACTTTTGTTTGCATAGACCTAAGATACTGATCTAGAGACTCCTAATCCATACTGTTACAATGATAGTGCAGTGAACTTAATGTTGGTCTATCAGGACTATTTTGTTTCAGAAATTAAGCCCAGTACCTTGGTTAGAGTGTTTTGAGTCAGCTTCATTAAATCCTTGGTTCAGGAGAGCAGGAAGGCTTTAGAATCTCTTTTTTGCTGTCCATGTCTGTTCTGCAGCACTTGCCCCTCGCAGGCAGGAGGGGAGCTGGAGCAGTGCCCAGGGTTCACTGCCAAAAGCTGGGATGCAGCAAGTACTACTAAGATTTTAGAAGAAAGAGAAAAAATCCAACTAGTACCATTCCAGCAGTAATACTGAGCCATACCTCCCATCTTAGTACTGCAGAGAAAAAATGTGATGCAACAGTAAAAAGCAGGGGTTTGTAAGAACAGAGGGCTTCATTTTGCTAGACAAAAGCAGACTAGAGAGAACGAATAAGCACAATCACATTTTTATCATGCAAAACTGAATTTTACTCACTTTTCTGACTACTCATAAGGAAAAAGCCTTCAGTGTGAGCTGGATGTGCACTGAAAAATGCAGGATATGTCCTTCCAGGGATGCAACATCTGAAGTGGCACTGACCTGGAGTCAGAAGGCAGAGCCAGAACCAATGGACTCCTACAAATCATTTGGGCAGGGATTCCGGGGCTGCTTTGCTGCAGCTGAGCATCTCTGCTGGCTGGACACAAGCACTCTTGATTATCCCAGAACAAAGCAAAGAAGTAGGACAGGAGTTCCCAAATTTACCTCACTTAAATCCTGCAGAGTTACAAACCTTCCATCCAGAGCAGCTGGGGACAGGGCTAAGTCACAGATGGGGTGTAGACACATCCTCTATTAATGCACGCGTGCCTGCTGAATTGTGCTGATTTTCAAGTACTTTAGGGACAGAGAATGGATTTCAATTCCTGCAATATTACTGCAGATTTTGCACTGCCATCACAGTAGTGGCGGCTTCTGCAGCTTGTCCTTCTATTCACATAAAATGCAAAATTGCTGTAAATTGGGGATGGGGGTGTTGCATTAGCTTGTGTTGACCTACCAGAAAGCCTGGATTGGGTTTGGATTCACTCTGTGTTGTTGTAGCAGTACTAAATGTTTGTAGGAGAGAGGGGCTGGGTTTGGGCTCAGCAGAGCACCTATCAGCTTCCCGTCTCCATTTACTGAACCAAACCTTGGGAAGGCAGCTGGTGAGTTTTACCAGACTCTGGGTTCTGACTTCTGCAAAGAAAGGCACCGGTTTAGGTTGGTGTGGTGTGAGGTGGGAGCCTGAATTCAAGGATGGGTTGAATTAAAGGCCCTCTGCAAAAGGAAGATGAGAAAGACCCTGAAGTGGGGGTGACTGAGGCTTTCCAGAACTGGCCAGTGAGATATTGCAGTACTGCTGCTGCTGGAGTTCAAAGCTGGTGCTGCTGCTGGAGGGCCATGAGGGTTCCATTTCAGCCTAGAGTGGAGTCAGGTTCTTCTTGTTTCTTTTGAGGAATCTTAGTCTTTGGAAATATGTAAAGGGACATCAAACTGAAAGGCCCCTCTGGACCATGGCAGTGAGGGAAGGATGAATTCCTGCTGTGCCCAGGTTCTTCCCAGAAAAATGTGGCTGGAGCTGGTTACAAGCAGCAGCTCTGGGACCTCCATCCTGTGTCCATTCCTGCAGTCAGTCCCTTGGTGGTTCTGCATTTGGGCATTTGTGGAATCACCCCCAGGGGAGGTTTTCCCTTGGAGGTTATGGCAGTGACGGAGAAGTGATCCAGACACTGGGTGCTTGCTGCATTCCATTGGTTTGGTCAGAGGGCTCCCTGCTTCATCTGTTCCAATGGGATGCAGGTCACCTGGCAGAGCCTTTGCTACCAATGTGGGCATCCAGAAGTTTCCCAAATACCAAGTCCAGGATCCTGGGGGGGTGTGTGCATCTGGTCAGTTCAACTGAAACCTTTCTCTCTTCCCGAGTTGGATGGTGGGAGAGTTCTGACCCCAGGGAGGCAGCAGCACATCTCCTGGGCAGTGGCAGGGAGGGCTTGGGCTTCAGAGGCTCCTGGAGAATCCCAGACTGCACTGGAGTGATCAGCCCGTTCCTCATTTGGATGCTGACCCCTGGAGGTACCGCAGGGATCCAGTCCCGTCCTGTCCCTGGGGAGTTCTCCACTGCCCGGTGTGCTCTGCTTCCAGGGAGGGCAGCAGGGGCTGGCTGGGAACAGGGACAGGCATTTCCCAGGAATTCTGGCAGGAGGCACAGCTTGAGGCTCTCCCAGGGAGGTAACAGGAGATACAGAGCACACACAGCAACCCAGCATTACAGACTGGGCACAGCTGGGAGGGCTCACACCTGTCCCAGCTGAGAAGGTAAGGCCCAGACCTGCTTGTGCATACATGGGGGCTACAATTAAGAATTTGTTGTAATCAGCCCTGTGCTGGACCACAGACAATTCCTGCTGGCCAGGAGGGACAGCTGCAGCAGCAGTGTGTGATGAGAGCAGAGGTATCACTTGTGATTCTAGGGGGAAAAGTTGGTTTAATTTTGCACTTAAAGCAGGAATTCATTAGTTACAGCATTTCCTCCCTGAGCCTGGGAGAAAAATTAATTTTGGCAATAATACAGACTAATTCCTTTACTAGTTAAAAGAGTGGGTTGGTTTTTTTCTTCATTAGCTCAGCTTAGTCTCTTGGCTACAGGTTAAAGGCTACGGGGGAAGAGGAGAACACAGGAATGGACGGAACTGGTGCACACCAGGCACAGCAGTCTCAACACAGCTGAACAGCAGAGATCCACATTTGCTGTAAATACTCTGCAAAACACTTCTGCAAAGTAGAAATCTACACAGACAAAGCTCTGGCCAGAGGCAAATCAGCACAAGAGGGGACACAGCACTAGAACAGGTATCTGTCCCAAATTCCTAGAGAATGGGATGTGGTGTAGTGCTGCCACTGCTCACAGCTCCACAGCAGTGAACAGTCCAGCAGCCAGGGTAAGAGCCTGGGTGCAAAGCACAAAGGAACTTCACTCTCCCCATGCACAGGCACGTTCCCTTCATTTCCAGGACATGAAGGAAAAAAAGAACTTCACTGTGACCTGTGTTTTAAAAGATTTCTAGACACACTTTTAATTTGCCAGTTCTTTTGTCACTCCTGGTATAAAGCCAAGGGGACAGAGTGGCACAGGACAGAGAAACAATCACTATAGATGTTGCATGCTGCTGTTACAGGTAATCACTAGATGCTGGCATTTATTGCACATCTGGGGACATAACAGAATTTATATATAAATGAAACAAGGTGCAATGACCATTTTCAGTGAGTGTGCACAATAACACATTGTAAAAAGCCTTTTCATAGAAATTACCTTATTGCAATTACACAGGAAGACAAAAAGGGGTCTCAAGTCTCAGTGAAGAGAATAAAGCACATTGTTCCAATGATGGATTTAAGGAAAACCCCCAAGTGCCTTGAGACTGAATGCTATCCAGTTTGAAAGATATGGGCTGTCTTCCACTTGTCTATGCTCAGAGATCTGAGATAACTAGTTTGTCTAACTTGGCTCCAGTTTCAGGAGGAGGTAAGGCTTCATCTGTGTCATAGTCTTCTTCACATGATCTGCAAAGACAAAAGGTGTGTCTTTAAAAGCTGTATTTTGGTTTTCAGGGCAATTAATTCAATGGCTACTAAGCCAGCTGGCTAAAATGCAGTAGCATGTGAGAGGTGAACCTCGAGGAGGAGATTCCTGAGGCATGGGAAGAGGGTGGGAGTAATCAGTACTCTGACAGCAGACATGTCTCTGTGCTCCCATCCAGCCTCATCTGAGGCTTCCAGAACAAATTCTCACTGGTGTTCAGCATTAGAAAATTTGAATCCAGCTTCAGTAACAATTTTCAGGAACTCCCAGAGCCTCAATAGTTCAGTGTAGAAGTAAAGTCACCCAACCACAGCCCCGGGTCCCAGAGGAGCCTTGGCTCAGAAACACGTGGTCTAAAGCAACTTCTGGCTGAGGTATGTTTTGACAGACACAAAGTAACAACTGTGGCCATGATTTCATATTCCTCTCCCTCAGTTTGAAGTCTGACATCCAGGACTGAACATTTATGGTCCGAGGAGTTTTGGCGGGAATTCCCAGCTCCAGCTGCACTATCCAGGCAGGTTGGGTTCCATGCCCTGCAGCACAGGATATGGATCTGGGGCTGTCAGCCCATTCCCAGTCCCAAGAAATGATGTTTTTAAGATGTTTCCCTTCAGTCACAGCATACTATGGGTTAGTTTTGCAGGGCTCCCAAGAAATTAAAGTTCTTCCTTTTGTTCTGAAGCCAGGTTGCTCACAAAGGAAATGCTGGAGCATGCACTCCCATGGCCAGCACAGGAATGGCTCTTGTGTTCAGTGGTAAACTGGGCTGCAAAAAGGTGAACTCCTTTGATAGCCCAGCATGGATGTGCCAGGAAGGAACTGTCTACCCCTTCCTGTGGTGTTTTTCCCTTGGCTGACCCATATGCAGGCACAGCAAACCCTTGGGAGGCTGCCAGGGTCTGTCCTGCTGTAGGCAGGAACCTCCCTGTGTGCAGCGGAGACCCACCCAGACCTTCCTGGAGAACACTGTCCTGTCTCTTCCATTAGGAAAGCACCTGCTTAGAAATTCTGCCACCTTCTGGATTCTTGAATAAGTGGGAGAAGGGAAACAATGGCCTGGTCTGGATCCTGCACCAACCTGTTCTGACCCTGAGTGCAAGGTTGCCAAAAGATGTGCAATTTGCACCCTTCTTGCCTCAATGGTGCCTGTGGGGGCTGTTACCCTGCCTCCCCCCCACCAGGAATGGATTGGGAATGTTTGCAGATGCCTCAGCTTCTCTAATCTCTCCTTGGTTTAAAATGATGCAGCTGAGAAAAACTTTCTATTTCCATTTGAATGCTGTTCTTAGAATGTTCTTTTTGTATCTCCTTTCCCTCCAATTCTACCACCTTCTGTTAGCCTTGTCCCTTTCTCTGCTACAAATGGAACGTGACCTCTTCCCTGCGTTGCACAGTCACCAGCAGCTGGAGCTCCATTATGATCTTTTTCTTCAGGTGTTTTTTTGCTTCTGCACTAAACCCTCTCATGTCTGCTTCAAAAGGAACTTCCCACTGTCCTTTCCCAGTGAGTTACTTTTCCACTGCACTGGTTTCTTCCTTAAGGCTCAAGAGTGCCTGCCTTTCCCATCTTGGAATAAATGCTTTCCACTTTTATAGCTAAGGAGCATCTCTGGGATGCCTTTGAACAGGATTAGCACTAAAGGTAATCAATCCTTGCTCTCCTCCAGGCCAGTTTCAGAACTTCAGTCCCATTAAAACAAATTTGGGCTTAGGTAGGTTAAACACCCATTCCTTAAGACTCAACTGTGGCAACTCTAGGTTGTTCAGAGGAGGGAAATTACTCCAGGGAATTCCTTCTTTCTGCCCACCCTTGTGGCAAACACATTTTGGTCTGGGTGGTTCAACGATGTCCTTGTTCCCCCTTTCCCTTCCTTACACCGCTGGGTTCTGGGAATGGTGCAGCTGAGCCATCAGACAACTGGAGGGAGACAAGAGCAATGGTCTAAGGTGCCTAAACCAACATCCTCTGATCCTATGGCTCTGTCCCCCCTCTCCACTCTGAGCAGGATGCTCTGCATTGTGCCCTGGCTCCCTGTTGCTCAGGGGACTTTTTCCCACCAGCAGCTGATAAAAGATCCTCTTCCTCCCTCTTTTCCTTCCCATGTAGAAAGATCGCTTTCCCTGAAGGCCCTGGTGGTTTCCATGTCCATCAGCTGGCTGAGGCTGGGTTCTGGGACAGTGAACCAAGCAGTGCCCATTGCTGCCCTGCCCTGCAGGGGAGGCTTGGCTTGCTGCAAACCCAAGGCTTGTATGTGCATCAAAGGCTTGTGCTGGCCACACCCAGCTGTTGGTGCTGCCTCCAGAGAGCAGTGTGAGTGTCCATTCCCCAGGCACAGCCTCTCTCCATGGAATCCCACACAGGTCAGAGAGCAGAACATGGCTGAGCAGAGCTCAGATCAGCTGAGGCTTCCAGTGAAATGTGAGGCTTTATTGTTGTCTCGAGCATGACAAGACCTTCCTCTTATTTTTGGTGACTGCAGCTCTCGATGGAGTCCAGCATCCTGGAAGTATCTGTGGATACTGGGAGTACTCGTTGCCTTGATGAGATTCCTGTTCTGGGAGCAAGGCTCTCTCCTGGGCATGCCTCAGCCAGTTTTAGACTGACTGGCTTTAGAAACTTTCCTTCCAGAGAAGCAGGGACAGGGCTAATCACAAAAATGGGACACACTGCTGCATTTGTGATTGCTGAATGATGGTTGTTTTCAAATGTACTTGTAAGACAAAGACCAGATTTCATGTCCTGCCAGGTAACTTAGTCAGAAATCTTCCAGTCTCTCCCAGAGTTCACCAGGAATTGTCTTGGTTCTGTCCCCACTCCCTGTTTCTGTCATCCTCAAAACACAGCAGAGATAATGTATGTGCAAAACTCAATGGCTCTTTCTTGGCAAATTTGTCTGGGCATCCAGCTCTTTGTTTTTCTTTTTCCTTTCTTTTTTCCTTCGTGGTCTGTTGCTATGCTCCACAAATGAGATCTAATCCTGCTGCCATGACTACAGAGCTTTTCAGGGGCTCTTAAAGCTAGCAGCCAGGTTGCTGACATGCTCTTTGCAGGAAGACACAAAGCTACTTCAGACCAACTTCAAAAATTGGACATCACCTGTCGCTCTTCCCCTGGTTTTGATGACTTTGGGAATTCATGGTCCAGCATGAAGCTTTTATGGCAGCCTCCTGTTTCTTTTCTGTGTTGAAGACGCAAGTGTTGCAAAACAGCTGCAGGGAATGCAGCAATTTCATCTTCCATCATGCCCTACCTCATCTTCCATTGTGAAGGCCACAGAAAGGCCAGGCAGCTCAGAGGGGCTGAGGGAACAGCCTGTTGCTGTTTGGACACACAGGAAGAGAGGGGAACAGCTCTCAATAGCTTTGCAAATCTCTATGCCTAATTAGTAGGTGCTACTGTTATCCCAAGCAATTTCCAGTGTGGGAAGTTTTGAAAATGATGCAATCTTCTCAATACTCTACTGGCTCTATAAATACTGCTTAAGACTGGATGCAATCCTGAATCATGCAGGATTAACACAGGGTAAGCATCCTTTGGGTGGTTGAAAGAAATATTCTCAAGAAGATGTCAACACAGACACAAATCTAAAGGAAGATTAGACCAAGTCTCCATTTATCTGCAGAAAGCCCTTGCCCACAGAGTTCTGGAACAACTGCTCTGCCTAAATTCGCTGGCTAAAGAGAGCTGATCTGTCTGTCCAGAATATTACAAAAGGCTGAAAACTGAGTGTAGGTATTGAAGAAACCAAATGTTTAAAAAAAAGTCTCAACAAACTTAGTAACTATTGAAGTATAACTTATGAAGAGCACAGACTAATAGACCAAGTTGGACTAAAGAAAGTCTCTGCTAGGTGTAATAAATGTAACAGAGCTACAGCTTCTCATCTATGACAGTGTGACATGGTCAATACAGGGCCAAGACCAGCAAAAGCCATTTGATCTCTGGTTTTGTACAGAGACCAAAAGAAATAGGCTTTGCCTTTTTTCCCCCTTCTCTGATGTGTGCAGCTGATGCAAGTGGCTGCCCCCCAACACTACTCCACTCCTGCTGCAGGGAGCAGCTGTCCCAGGCCTCATGTGTTCCAGAGTCCAGTCCAAATGTTCATCCCACTGCTCCACTGCCTCTGCTGGCAGTGGCAGCACGTGCCCCCACCAGAGCCCAGCTGGAGGCAGCTGTGTGTGCCCAGGCAGTGCCCAGGGCAGTGCCAGGCCCGTGCTCACCCCTCCTGGAGCTGCTCATTCCCAGATTCCTCGGCCACCAGGATCTCGTACTCCTCAGCCGCGTACCTGTCCCAGTCTGAGGGCTCGGGGCTGTCACTGTCCATGTCCTAAAGAGATCACACAATCAGCCCCTAGGAATGGATGGAAACAGCCAGGCAAAAATGGCCTTAACTGAGAAAGTCACAACCATCTTAGAGTGTTTTACTATCCGCACATAAAGGACTATGAAAAAATACCTCTCAGGGCCTGTAAATGTCAGCATGTGACCTGAGATGCCAAAAAACTGCATCTGCTCCTCTTCAGAAATGCAACAACCACACACTTGCTGTGCTCTAGCTCAGTCTGTACACTCCGTACAGGATGGAAGAACTCTGTGATTTCAAATCTGTCCATCAAAGATTAATTGTAACTGATCTTTTGAGGGACTCTTTACAGTTTGCCAAGTTAGAGAAGATTTCAGGATAACACCTCTATAAATACCTGGCCCTCTGCCATTTACTACAGGATGGGGATAAGAAGTTATCCCCCCAGTCCCACTTGACTGCTTTTATGACGATTCAGTTTAAACAAACAAACAAAAAGGGTGGTTCTGTCTGGGGATGTATTTAATCCTTGAATCATGGAGCCACAAAGTTTTTATTGGAGATTATGTGGGAACAACTGTGAGGGAATCAGACCTGATTTTGGCAGCCCCTCCACTTTTCTGTACTTTGAGCAGATAAGAGGCTTCTGGGAGATAATCAATAAGCTGTACTTGTGAAAATAGTGTTCTTTTATTCAGTTGGATTTTCCCTACATTCAGGAGCAGTCCAAAGATGAGAGATTTCCTTATTTCGAAATAAAGGTGATTGATACCTTTTGCACTGCAAAGGGATCCCTCTGTTCATTGTCCAGATATTTCTCTAAATTGAAGAAGGTGTTGAAGAACACATGAGCCATTCTGCACCTCTTCAGGTCTCGCAAGGTTACTCTTCCTACAGAAAAACCCCACACAGCTGTGTTACTGAGTTCTTCCAAAAGTTTTAATTATAACACCAGTAGGCTTCAATAGCACAAAATTCCTTCCCAAGTCAGTCATGGATTTTAACATCATTCAATAAATGGGTGTGTTCATTAAGCTTAAATCTCACATACATATGGACGCCTTTGACATTCATGTGAAATATGAAGGCATGTGAATGGGGGTGGTTCAATTTTACAGTGTGGACTGTCAGCACATCCCACAGCTGGAGCACACAAGAATTGTTGCTTCAGTCCCAGGCAGCTAATTCAGAGCTCTTGTTTCAGTATTTCAGACCTCCTGATGCACAACATTGTGGCCCATTGTGCAGTAATATCCACCCTGGGACTCTCACACGGGGCTCTGCCTGTAGATGGGTTTCACAGTGGCTTTACCTTCTCAACCCCCCACAAATGAAAGGGGATGAAACAGGACGGCCTGAACAGGACTTACCTTCCCTCTCTGGCTTAACGAGGTCCAGCATCTGGCACAGCAGGTCCTGGAAGGGCAGTGGCTCTATGCCCATCACCTCCATGCGCTCACACTGCTCCTCATAGAAAAACTCCAGCTCGTACATGGACAGCACCCCGTCCCCATCCAGGTCCATGCAGCGGAACCAGTACTCGATGCTGGGAACAGAGCAGGGACACTGCAGCACTGCACTGGGGCATCCACACAGCAGGGACTGCAGCAGTGCACACTCCCCCTACCCACCCCCAGGGCTCTTCTGCCACAGCCTAAACCTAAGGATGACTTGTTGGGAAGGGTCAGGGCACAGGCCAACACTCCAAGCACCTCCTGTTAGTCTCCCAGGTGCTCTCCTGTGAGCAGCACAGCCACACTCATGACCTGTCTCACCTGTACCCACTGTTCACTGTGCTGTAGCCCAAGGGGGGCTCATGTAGGGCAGGGAGTCCCTGTCTGACCCAGCAGCAAGAGCTGGCCAAATAGAGCCAGCTCTGATCCCAGGACACTGTAGGGACCCTGGTGAGGGACAAGGCAGCTGTGTCATGCTCTCATTTGCTCCTTTGAGGCACAAGGATACACAAGGCAGAGCTCTCAGGCAGCTGCACTCTGCATCCCTCCTCCCCTCTGGAGGGTCCCAGTCTGCAATTCTGGATTCTCTTCTCTTGTTATGCATAAGATTCCTTGTGCTAACACTCACGTGCACATCTGGATCACCCCCGCACAGCAGTCTCCCCCTGGCTGTACAAACCAGACCACAGGCAGGTTTTACAAAACACCACAGTGAAGTTTCCCCACAAAACCCTCCTTACAAACCCAATCCACCTGTGAAGGGATGTACACAACTGCTGCCAGCACTTCAGGAGTGTGTGTTCAGAGACAGTGCCTCATCCATGAGCTGATCAAAGGCACCGGTGTCTACCAAGATACAGAAAATTACAAGAAAACTCTGCTTCTATGCAATTTTTCCTCAAAAAAGGCAAATGATGTGACCAACCATCACCAGTAAGATGTTTTCTTCCTAACAACCTCGAGACCCCAAGCTGCTCTCTCTTGTAGAAAGTGGTAGGTCACGGAAGTTTTCATATCTTACTTGCTCACCTCAGTGATTTTACTAAGACACAGAAATCAGTCTCACCTTGTAGCACTCCTTTTGTCTTCCTCCGAAATCAGGAGCCA
Source organism: Hippolais icterina (assembly GCA_013400075.1). Classification (NCBI taxonomy): domain Eukaryota; kingdom Metazoa; phylum Chordata; class Aves; order Passeriformes; family Sylviidae; genus Hippolais; species Hippolais icterina. Next base: position 43,315 of record VWYN01008890.1, on the reverse strand, counting down.
CACAAAATCCGCGTAACTCATGCGCCCTTCCTTTTGAACTTCAGTGCCTCTAGAAGACATAGCAGAAAAAGAAAATTAAAAATCACCAGGCCCCTAAATACTCAGGATGTCAAAGATATTTTCCAAATCATTAGTGAGCGAAAATGGGGCACTGTCACCTATTCAGCCTGTACTCCCTGCACCCTGCAGCACCAGGCACAGCATTTGCTGCCTTTTATCACCACAGAGCTGAAGCTGATCTGCCACATCCACTCCCACAGCATTTCCTTTTTCAGAGACTTCAAAGCAGTGCTCTCCAGCTACCCCTGTGCCATGTCTTCCAGCTATGCCCAGTTATCCCACCCTATGGGATTTTTATTTTGTTTTCTTAAGATACCCATAAATCTCACTCCATGTTCAGGCAGCTCCAGCTGGAGCACCCTGTTGGAAACCATTCTGATCAGGGGCATTTCTGAGACTAACTTGTATTTCCTTCCCTTCTTCCCCCAAGAAGTGTGCTATTCCTCACCTCACCACAGCACCGCTGAATATCCGCTCAATGATCCTGTTTGACAAAGCTGGAAACAAGGAAAACACAGAGAAAATGAAGCTACAGCTCACAGGAATAACTACAATCAGTTGTTCACGGTGAATTCACACAAAGCCCTTTCCCATTGTTAAAAGAAGGCTCTAACTACATTGCCTATCCTGTTTAGCAGCATTTCCAAAACCCCAAGATGATTCTTCCAGTGTGTCTGCCTTTGTATCCTTCCAAACACCACACTGTCCCACAAAGATGGCAACTGTTATCTGGATCCTAGGAAATGGGCATGTTACTCCTACTTCGCTGCAGTAGGATTTGTCACATAGAAGGAGACTATCCCAGTGTTTACTGCAAAAGAAGTTCAGTTATCAAGCAAAAATGACACATCAAATCCCTACAAAACACTTTTGAGGAAAGGACAGGCTGTGGCAACCATGCTGCAGGGAAGACAATGAAACATCAGAATAAAGATGAGGCTCTGCCAGCCAGGAGATATGTGGCATAGATTGTTATGGCAGAGCACAAGCCAAGCAGCAGGTACCAGTTCTGGGCAGGATTTGCACAGTGACCTCACCACCCCAGGCAGCTGAGCCCCACATGGACTCCTTCTACAACTTCTCCATCACTTCTGTGGTCCTGGCACAGTTCTGGCACTGCAGCCAGGCAGACCAGCCTGCCCCACCCCTCAGGTGCCCTGGCACAGCTGACAGGCTGCAGAGCACTGCACCCCTGGCTTCTCCCCTTCATCCTTGGCACCCCAGCACCTCAGGGCTCTCAAGACTCCTGTGCAACAAATACTGCATTCCACACTGCAGCTTCCCAGCAGGGCCCAATCTCCCATATCAGCCATCCCAAGGGAGGCACTCCTCCATCCTCACCCACCCAGCCCTATGACCAACACTTCTGAGTCCTGTGACTGCCACACTCACCCAGAACCCCCATGGCCTCCTGCACTTGGAACATATGGGCGTTTTAGCCCTTTGTGAATTTGTATTCCATTAATTTATCTATGGCTCTTGAACCTTTGAAAACAAATAGCATCTGCTCAACTTCTGGAAAGGAAGTTCTATGCTGAACTGAAGAGATACTCTCCAGAGTCCATCTGCAAGCTGAAATTCCCCAAGCTTCTCTGGACACTGGATTCCTCTCATGCATAATTAGATTGTACTTCAGTAATCTCTGAAGTTCACACAGGCTCATCCTTCTTGTTCCTACTTCCAAGTTCCTGCAAAGCCCTCAGTAAATAATAAACAAGTTTCAGGACATTATTTTAGCCTGTCCTCCTGGCAGTGACCCACACATGAACAGAAGTTCCATCTGTAGCTACTCATGCAGAAAATAGTGTGTCCTGCAGTTCTGTGTCTAAGCTTGTACAACTCCTTCTCTAAATCAACATTTATTTAAGAGATGGGTGGCTACATTAGAACTTTTTAAAGGCATCAAATTAACCAGATTAAAGGCAAGCTTTATTCTTCAGTAGGAACATTCTGTTTTCAGCAATGCCCTCACCCCACCACATTTGCAGGCAGCATACCTTGATCACTGTACCTAGCCAGGTCCTTCTGGCTGATGTAAAGGTCATGGTCAGTATCCAGCTCCCAGAATTTGCAGTATATAACATAAAAGTGCTCATAGGAGAAGTAATCTGTGATTTGATTTATGTCATCCTCTTCTTCCAAGAGTGCAAGAGTCTGAAAGGGTACAAATACAGTGGGAAGTTAAACCCATGAAGTTAAACCCTGGATGAAGAGGCAGCTGAGCAGCTGAAGTGCTCCAGTTTCTCAGGAAGCTGGGTGAGCACAGCCCTGAGAACTAACCCAAAGTGCAGCCTTTCCCCAATAGATGGGGTTGCTGTATTCCTTAGCAGGTACTTACACAGCACCTGGCTCGGCCATCCTGCTTCGCACAACATCTCTGCCACTCCTGTCAACAATTTTTATTCATTTTCAGCTCTAGTGAAGAGTGAGGCAGAGAAACAGGAACACAAACTGCTGTGTAAGCTGGGATCCATGGTCTGGGAAACAATCCTGACCTGCACCAGGGACTCTGAGAGCCACATCCAGCAAGTCCACAGTCTTCCAAAGGAACTGAGATATGTCTTTACCCATCACTCATCCCTGTCTGCCTCCTGAAGGGCAAAATCAAGTCTTGTTCCAGACTCACACCTGGACTGGGACAGGAGGGATGGACCTCAAACTAATCACACTGACTTCCCTGTGCTGTTGCAGGAATCATTCTGGTTAAACTGGGAGGCTCAGACAGATTTCCAGCCATAACATCTGTTGACATGTCTTACTAGGAAAAATTACTGTCAACATCCATGTTTCATTCCCACTTTACACCTCCCCGTCCTTCCCAGCAACAAGAGGGCATTGTATATTTCCCAGTGCCATCTTCCTACTTTTGTTCTTGGTGCTGAGGCCACAGGACACCAGAAGCCTTTTTGTCTAATAAATCATGGCCCCAGTGAGCTGCAGGCCTGGCCTCCCCTGCCCTCACAGCCTCTCCCAAGGGAGCAGGCAAAACACAGCCTGAGCTACCTCGGGGAATGGTGTCCCAAGCAGGCAGGCTCAGTAGCCCTGCTACCCATAACCATAAAAACAGATGCTGTGTTGTGTGTTGGCATTGATAATTCAATATCATCTTCCAGCCACCTCCACATCCAAGGAATCCAAACAAAGCTCTCACATCCTATCCAGGTTCAGTGAAGTTCCTGGCAGGCATAACAGGATGGTGCTGCCAGACCTGCACTGTTCTGACTTGCTGACACCCAAGTCTCAACACCTTTGATCCATCACTCACTGGCCTCTCCATATTGTGTCTGTCTCTCTCTCTTTTTACAGATGACAATCACTTGGGAGCTTTTGCCATAACTATTTTTTTCTTTTATAGCTCACACCCAAAGATGCCATTTACACATGCAGCAAGGAGCTGAACTTCCCTGCTGCGGGAGATGAAAGGCAGAGTAGATATGAAATTATTTCTAACAGAGTTTGGGAAGAAACAGGGATCCCAGGGCTTGGACTGGCATGAGCCAATTCAAAAGAGCGCTCGTTTTTCCTTTAGCTGATGGGGTCAAGTAAGGGAGATGCTGTCTGAAAAGAGAAAGAATGAGAATTCATACTTGAGCGGTTTGAGGAAGACAGCACACTACACCTGGAAGGGCAAACAGGACACAGGAGGGAAATCTCACTGTTTTAGCCAGTCCTTCACATTTCAGCCTCAAGACTTTCTGGCTCTTTAGGCTGGGCTGGACATGAGCAGCCTGAGACAGTTTTAACCTGGTGCTCTTTTGAGCAAAATACACAAAGGACAGAAATCCAAATCCTGACATAAGGACACACTGCAGGCACTGGAACAAGAACTAAGCTCCATTCATTATCCTGTGAAGATCAGCTCCCGAGGTGCCTCATCCTGCAATTGCAGAGATGTTCCTGACCAGCTGTCAGTGGGCTGAGGACTGCCTAGGAGGCAGGAAATTAGCTCTCCTACCCCTGGCACTCCTGCAGCTCTTCTTGGCTGCTTGTGAGCCACTTCACATGGGTGCAATGCCATGTCCTGCTTCCCTTCCTGCTGTCTGGACCAGGAGCCAGGCTGCTGCTCCATGTGGCCTCCAGGCTGAAGCACGGTCACAGTCACACCCTGATCTTCTCTCAGTGCCCTGGGGCCACTCCTGTCCTTGCTCTTCTCACCTCAACTCAGACACAGCTCCTCCCGTAGCCCCAGCACTCCTGGCACTGAGCACCTGGCTCATCCCACTGCAGCCCAGGTGCAGCTCCCTCACCATCCAGGCACAGGAATAGGGAATGCTGCACTCTGGATCCTGTTCCAGCAGAAAACCACGTACTTGCAGGAAGTTGCTTTTCCTCAGCTCTGTTAGAGTGATCTTCCCCGACCAGGATCGATTGACTGTGTAGAATATCCTCTGTATAACCTGCAACATATGAACAGTGCTCTTGAAATCAACTCCTGAAACAGCAGCTTGGGAATTGAAATGCAATGGTTTCTTCACTCATCCTAAGGAGACCTCTTTTTGAAAACTGTTTTGTGATCTTTTCTGTAGATACTGCTATGCATAATTGACTACACAGTCTGAAAGCAACATTTGCTTCTTAAACAGTATTATCCCTTAAACAGTATTATCCCTTTCATGCTGAAAACATTTTCACTGCTCTAAATTCAGCTCTTTGGGCATGCAGATATATTATTTATGTCAGGGAACATGTTCAAAGTGCTGATGAATCACTTTGAGTTTTTCACATTTAGGTGGGCATACTTTTTGTGGATCCCCAATGAAATAGGGTTCTGGGAAAAAAAAAAAAAGAAGAAGAAAGAAAAGAAAAAGAAAAAAAAAGGGAAAAAGAAAAGAAAAAAAAGAACTTCTGACTCTTCTGGTTCCTGCAGAGGAAGCAAGACATGGAAATGAAAGGCACAGGTAATGTTTGACCCATTGTAAGTATAACAATGCCTCGTGTTCCCAGTGCCTCTGCTGAAACTAAGGAAGAGAGGTTCTGTTTGCAATTATTATTTGCCTCCTTTCCAGACCTGCCCCTGGTGAAAGTGAGCAAAAATAATGGGGGAGAGGCACAGAACCCTCAGAAGCCAAAAGCAAACAGCTCCAAGTGTGAAACTGAGCTTACTCCCAAGCTCCTCAAAAAGCAAACAGCCCCTCCCAATCTGCTTCTTCTCATCTGTCAAGTATCATCACAGAGTGGGAGAAACACACATGTGTGACCAAGCATGTCCAAGAATAAACCTAGCACGGCAAACAACAACAAATAAATATCACTGGCATGAGAAGGGAGGAATAAAATTAATTTGACTATCAGCACTTGGAATCTTGTTGATCAAACCTGCTACAAACCTTTGATGTCTCTGACATGTTGGCACATTCCCCCAGAATTCTGGTAACCTTTAGTGCACATTATTCCAACACAAAAATCAACTTTACACAACCATGTGGACATTACAGAGATTAATCCAGCTGGCAGATTAAATGGGATGGATTTCTCTTTTAGCCAGAACTAGTTTCAAGTGGGCAACCACTACTAAAGGGCCTTCTTTGGACTCAGTCTAACAAATGATGGTTCTTAGTCCAGAACAGGTCCAGAAACAAGTATGAGATTGCTCCCAACAGTCTGCTTTGGGATACACAGTGAGACAGTAATTGATGATGGCACACACAATTCTGAGAGCAACAAGAATGAAGTGAGGATTCAAATGTACCTTGAAGAGAGAGAATTGATAGATTCAACTTAGCTGAACATGACACCTTTTGGTAACACTGCAGGCCCTTCATCACTCCAGGCCTAAAAGGTGGATATCCTTTTAAAATTGGGTGTCATTTTAATTAAAAACAGACCAAAAAACCAGATCTATTGTAACTGTAGCAATCACTGAGCAATATTCTGTGGCACAAGAGGTCAGACTAGGTAATCACAATGATCCTTTCTGGTCTTAAGCACAATGTTTGTTTCTTCCTTCATGCCTCTGGCAGCCACTTCCATTCTGGTCTCTATTTCTGGACTTTGTTTGGCTTTTGCTTCCAGCTTGCACAAGAGCTCAGAGACTGGAGTGATCTCACCTCACACATCACCCATGACCACACCTGACAACTTTTTAGCAACTCTTAAAAATACAGGGTGTTCACAACCGTTCCAAGGACTCAAAAATAGCAATCCCAAGAATCAGAAACAAGACCCCATACCAGTAATTCTTTTTTTTCCTCTGCCTGCAGGGTAGTAAAAGACAACAAACTATTCCCATTTGTGACACATGAAAAACTGTTTGTCTACCAGACCACATTGATAAAGATGTTCCACCTGCTCCCTCCTCACCTATTTGTAAAAATAAACCATTCAAAGGTAAAATGGGATCTCTTCATGGCTCTTACCATGTCCAGTCACGCAGTGAAGGCTTTATTATTCAAATAATGGCCCAGTTTCCATGGACAGTACATAGTATATATCTCACTATAAAATCTCAGTAATTCTCTTTATCTTTTCCAGGTTGTAAACATCAAGATGTCAAAAAAAGCATTTGGGAAACATCCTAGAACATCATTACTCAGCCTGAGATGATGTGCAGCATGCAAGCCACACTTGTCACTTAAGCCATAACTGGCTTCATTTTTCTGAGTTCAGTACACAACCATAGACCCACAGAACATCTTGAGTTGGAACAGGGCACAGGGATCATGGAGTCAAATTTTTAATTAGCCTTTGGAAAGAGGAGCCTCTTTCTACTTCCCCATTATTCTCATGTAATTGACCTCCAGGCCCAAACCATTCATGGATGATTTCCAGACCTTTCCCCCATCTTCCCACAGAAGAACAAAAGCAATATCATTTCTGGACAAAACAGGAACCTTTATTAATCCCTGTGGCCATTGTCTCCTTACACATTTGCATTGGTGCTACTGTATAAGCTGAAGTACTTTTCCACAAGCTTTAATCTTTAAATTGTGTTTAGCTCACAGCTTTCCAAGAGCTGCATGCACTGCTAACTCTGAGCCTGGTTTAAACACTCAGGTAGAAGTCACACTAAAGCTTTACAACAAATGCCACAGGATATTCTGTGATGTTCTGCATCATCTTCACCAGCTTCAGGAGTTGTCTCTGTTGAAACAAACACAACTGGTTTAGTAATACAGTGGCCAATAAAACAGATATGATACAGATAAAATTTGAGACTGCTGTGTCCAAAAGGCCCCTTTAAAAGGTTCTGAGGTGGCAATAACAACTGAAATGTGCATTCACATCTTACCCATCCTAGACTGTGGGGTCACTCTCCAGGAGATTTCAGCCAGGTGATGCCATACCCAGCAATGAACACAAAGCCATGTGTCCTTATGGCCCTTGTCTGTAACACAAACATGAACTGTAATTCTTGTGTGGCAGCAAATACAGTATTCTGTCTCTGTAAGGAGGTATAAGGCACTCTACCTTGAAGCAATAAAAATGATCCAAGTGGTCTCAAAATCCAAGGACAAAGCTGTTTCCTTCATTGCCTCCTGGTGGAAATACTGGATTTTGTAACATTAAAGAGAGATATGCTAAACTGTCTGTGAAAGGAGAGGTGAGCAATAGGAACTCCTGCTATCAGAGAGTAGAGGACTGAGTGCTGCCCCTGAGGAGGGGACAGCCTGCCCAGCAGCCTCTTGCCTCCCCACGAGCTGACCCTGCTCTCCCCCAAGGGGATTGTGCTGTTGGCACAGACCCCCAGCGCGGTGCTGTCCTGACAGTTGAAGGACAGCTCACCTTTGTCAGGTATGCTGCTCCACAGTCCTCAGCTACAGGCACCATCCCCTGCTGCCTTTGGAGCAAGCCTTGGAATCCACCTCTGTGCCAGCACTGCCAGTAAGGATGCCCAGAGGCTCCAACTGCAGCAGGAAAGCACAACAGACATGCAAGCAGGATCAAGAAGCTCTGAGGAGCTTTGTGTACTTATGAAAGTCTGCTTTTGTGACTGCTTTGGTGACACAGCACCGAGGCCAGGCACCAGGGAAGTGGTGCAAAAGGAGAGAGGAAGGAAAAGGTGCTGCCCTTGAGTAGCAGCCTGCACTTCAGTTATCTGGAAGTAGAAGCTCAGCTTCACACTGTTGGTCTCAGCCACACCATGCAGTGCCCCTGGTGAGTCCAGAAAGGGCAGCAAGGGTGATCATGTGAGGGATTACTCTACAAAGACATTTGGTTTTTTGCCTGAAAAATACAGGAACAGTGTGTGACTTAAGAGGAACCCATAAAGGCAGATGCAGAGAATTGCCTTTGTCAACAGCCAGGGCAACCACACATGGCATTGACCCGTGGATACTGCAGTCAGAAACTGACCCTAGTGTGACCTTAAACCTTTCAGTCTCACCCTTCCATGCACTTGAAACGCCAAATACCAGGGTGCACTTTCCACACTCACCCATTCACATGCTTCCATAACTCCCTGGCCATTCCTATACCTGTTCTGGCTTAATGTTTATGTTGTCTTGCTCCACAGGGACTAAACATATTGATTTTCACATTTTCACTGCTGTTGACTGTCATGTTCAAGTGCATCTAAAATATTTAGAACGGATTCTCATGATACATTTTCATTAGTGTGACAGTTCAGGGTTTGCCCTGAAGAAGTGTCTTTGTGCCATCTGCTCCTTACAGGAAAGGAACAAGCATGTGTGTGCCAGGAGCCTCCCAGCTGCCATGTGTGGTGCAGCCCCAGGCAGGCCCTGGCAAGCAAACAGGAGAAACTTTAAGTCCTGAGCCCTGTTGGGATACAGTTCCCACCAGGTCTGTCATTATTTGCATTTGTTACTGCTGCAGAGATAAAACTTCCCAACATTTATACCTTTTATCCAGATTCACACCCAACATGAGTCAAGCTCAAGGCTTAAAAAAAGTACAAACACACTTAGGTAAAGCACCAGCCTAAGTGCTGATTGCAGAGCTGGAACAAAGCTACTGAACAAACCCCAGCCACAAACCCAGTCACAAAACCTTGGGGACAGAGAGCCTGAACAAGCATCCTGGCAAAAGGAAGGTTGGACAGCAGATCCCTGGGGGCAAAGGGTGCTTTGTACTGAGGAACAGGCACAGATTCTCCAAGCCTCAATGACAGAAACCTTCAAACAGGCAGCCTTCCATGTCTCAGCAGCCCAGCACAATTCAGGGTGACTTAGCAGCTCCCAAAGACCAAAGAACTTATTTTCCATTCATCAGGCCAAAAAAGATGTTTTTATAGATTTGCTTAAGACCAGAAACAACCATTATTTAACCTTTGGAATAACCCCTTGCACACACAAGCAGATTATTTTTCTTTTGGAAGCCAGTTGTTAAAATACCTCATGGTTAGTAACATCAAAAACACCTATATTTTTAAATAACTGAAGGATTTTCTGGCAGGAACAGGGACAGATCCCAAAGGGAGGCAGTGGCATCACAGGGATTCAAACAGACAGCCTACCGTTGTAATATACCGGGAATGGAACTCCGGAGCATCCTTCAGGAACGTGAGGCCAGGATGCGTTTCTACCACATCCTGCAAGGTAAGAGAAAATGAAATGAAGATTTTCTTCTCCTTTTAATGCTTAGAAGTTACTGGGTTTACAAACCAATACTTTTGCTTACTCTTGAAACTATTTGCAGCATTAACAATAAAACTGAAATCTTTTAATCTATCAAGTGAACCTTCTATTATAGTAATATAATGCATTTGCTGGGCAATACGCACCTGGTGGGCCAGTTTGATTTACTTAAGGACAGAAAAACAAAGGAAGAGAGTTAGTGAGTAGATGAAAACTCATTTTCATTGAACGAGACAAAAATTAATTTGTTGACCATGCAACTATCTCCTGTCCAAGATTTTTTGTTTTCCTCCATTCATTGAAGATATTAACATTTGTTAGAACTAGGTGTCAGAAACAAACATTCCTTGAGAAGGACTCTTATGTCCAATGAAAGCTCTGTGAGCCTCAGAATGCTTACAGATACGATTAGTACTTTTCCAAAATTCACTTAGACTACCTGTGCAGATGCCTCTTTCTCAAGACCAGCTTTTTGTAAGTCAAACACTGGCTCACAATGCCAAATCTGCATGATTAAATCCATGGAGAAACTGCTCAGACCCTGAATGAATCAGGTCAGATCCTGTATGAATCAATGCCTGTGTAATATTTCTCCCTGTCTGACTCCTCTACCCTCTAAAGTTGTTCCAAGTTCTGCTGTGCCTGTTCCATGCCATGGTGCCCTCAGGGATGTGATGTGCCTAAATTTTGGGCAGTGTAACAGGATGTCTCAGGTGGTGGTGTAAATCAGGGTAATTTTGCTGATCTCTAGCTGACTGACAGACAGGACTGTGCACGCCTTGGATTGCACCAGGAGCTAAAGAGCAGAGCTGCAATCCACCACGAAAGGCAGTGTGCCCACTGGAGAAGAGATGAAGAGCAACATGACAAAATTTACCCATCACAGCCCCAGTTCTGTTTGAGAGACAGAAACAGTCAGCGCAGACACAAAGTCTTTCCCCAAAGCAGCATCTCCACAGAGGTTTTACCCAGAGGGCAACACAGTGTGAGAAATCTAGGGATGTGTGGAAAAGATCAGAAAAAGTACAACAGCTGATCAGAGAAGCAGATGGATGTGATTTATAGACACTATGGAGAAGCCCTAAAGCTATCCAGAGCCTGTCTAAATGGCCACAAATAATTAAAACAACTATACTTTGTTAAAAATTAATGAAAGGGAAAGAAAGGCATGAAATGAGGATGTGCAGATTTAGCCTGAATATTTGGGGAAAAAAAAGCAGTGAGATATGTGCACAAGCAGGTTTAGAGGCATATACAGAACAACTGGAACTGCAGAAATTTTGCCAAGATTTCCATGTGATACCATATCTGATAGTCTGGCTAGACAAATTCAATTATAACTGTCTTGCCAAGCAAATTTTACAACTTTTCCAATAAGCTTTTATGTTGTGCTTGACTATCAACAGCAACAAACATTTTTCCCAATATCCACATAGAGAAATGGGGCAAATTCCAGCCTGGTTACCAGGCACTGCTGAACATGGATCCTGACAAGAGACCAGTCCTCAGTGCCTTTAGCGAGATTTGCAGCCGGTTTGGTGCTTAAGCACTTAAAAGGCTTATTTCTATTTCACCCCAAAATGAACCCCACCCAGGTGCTGTTCAAACCAAAGGTCTGCTGATCCTTGGTAAACATTTAATGCCATGGAAATCAAGAAGGTGCCAAGTGAACGCCGCTCTGTGCCCACCGTCCCTGCGGAGCTGCGGCAGTACCTGGAGCAGCGGGATGAAGTCCTCCTGTTGTAGGCAGTCACAGCCCGGCTTTGCCAGAAGGGAGGTGAACCTGGAGGCATCGTCGTGGCAGTTCCGCAGGATTCTGCGGGAGAGGGGAGGAGTTACTCCCAGCCTTTTGCACTCCCAGCCTGCCAGGAGCCCCAAAGGGTCACAAAGGCCTCACAGCACAATTCACCTGTGCTGGGAATCATGCAAATGCAGACCTCAGACTATCAGCACTTCCTTCAAGGTCTTTCAGCTGCTGCACCAGCGCACCTAGCAGGGATTTCTTCCAGGTTAACACTGCTGTGGTAAAGCAGGCTTCTTACTAAGCACCTGTGGAATCAGAGTAAGTAACCTGACTCTTGCCAATGCTACAGGCTCACTCCAAGTGAACAGCACCAGCCCAATGGGATGCCACAGGATGTGCTCTCCAATGTAACCCTTCACTATATTGCAATATCTGGGGAGATTGCCAAACTACAGGGACTGAATATTCAGCAGAAAAATCACTTCTCAGAAAGAAAAAGGGCATCCCCTGTTAATTATGGCCCATCTGGAACTGTGCACCAAAGCCACAAAGAACAGCCTAAAGAAAGCATTAGTAGGACTAAGTATTTGAAGTGTGTAAGCTCAGTCCCCCTTGGTTGACAGTGTTCATCTGACACACCAGTTCTTGTCTCTGCCTTCTTCTCACACAAAATACTGCACTGGCCAAAGGTAGCACATTTATGTGCTTCACTCCAGGGACACTCATGAAGAGAAGAACGCCATGCCATTTACCAACTACTGGTAACAGAAGACAGCATTTGGATATATCAAACAGTACGTTGTTCACAATAGGGAAACTCAGAAAACAACACTTCATTAACTGTGAAAATACAAATGCACTGTAATTATTTACTGTGAGTGATTATTCACCACTTTCCTCTCCTGAAAGTGTATGAACATAGTACTGAACCGGCTGTAGTTCTCCAGCAGAGATCACACTAACTTGTTCCCTGCTTATTCTAGCCTCATCACTCTGGGAAAGGCAGACTTTACAAAAAAAGGTTTCTTTTAAATAAGCAAAAAAAATATTTAGCAATCCCGTTGGCTGCACATTTCTATCATGGTAACTGTCAATAAACAAATATGTTCTAAATCAGCTGCAGAAAGAGGTGCTAATGTTTTAGCTTAAAAAAATCAGGCACATAAAAATGAATCCCAAAGCCCTGTTTTAGCCACAAACAAAAAGATCTCACATTCAGCAGGATTTTATATTGAGCAATTCCTATAGACTTGACAGGCAGTGAACATGTGGCATTTTGAGATGTCAGTCATCTACTAAGAAAATTGAAAATAGGCTTCAGTGACGAAAGGTACCTGGTTTCAAGTTACACCTGTGTTCACATATCTGCAGTTGAACTTTACCAGAAATACTACATTTCTTCTGATTTTCAGCTTTCCACCAAAGATTTTCTAACTGTCAGAGGGGAAGAGGAAGGGATAAAAAAATAATATCTTTCTAAAAGAGCAATTAAGTGAGAAAAGCATACAAAGCTTGGCTTGGAAATGGGGTAGTTAAAAAGATACAGAAGAGGGACATGACCACAGTCTGCAAATATCTGAAGGATGTGAAAATCAGAGAAGTGAAAATGTGGTATCATACATTAGGGATTAATTAGAAGTAATTGGAGGAACCTAAGGAAGGCAAATATATTGTCTGTGTCAAGACAAACTTAGAGATCACAGTCACCCCTAACATTTTTGTTATTTTGCCAGGGTAACTAGAAGCTGTTTTGACAACATCATCACAGGAAATACTTTGGGAATTCAGGGTTAAAGGCTACGTCAAGAATCTGAAGAGCAACCATTAAGTAAAAAATTAGAACTCTCTCTGGAGAGGAGATGGAGACTGTTCAGGTGTTTCACAAAGTAGACTAAAGCCTGAATTGCCCTGGAGGGAAAAAGATCAGGCAAGAGAACAAGTCTGCTCCATGTCAGAGCTGACTCCAGGCACATCCAGAGCTCTCGATTTCAACAGTGTGGACTGTCAGGTCACAGATGAATTCAACAACTTGCTTGGGGAAGGTACTATTAAAGCTCCCAGAGCACCCAGCTGTATGATGATGCTTATTTCCACATTCCTCTTTCTGTCCTGTAACACTATCATACACCTCTCCCAATTCCCAAATGGCACTTGCTTAGGGCACCAGTGTAGAGCAATAAGGGTGGGTACAAATACACCCTAAATCCACAGACAGCTACCAGGTATCTCAGAACAGCTGACATTTCTGGGGAGCTTGTAAATATATTTTATACCCAAACTAACTTAAAACATCTTACTATCTATATAATTACTTCCAAGTTTGTGGATGTCACATGGAAACAAGTGTTCAGAGAGTTTGGGGGAAAAAAACAAGCTGATGGAAATTTTTAAGCCACATTAAAAAGAGAAAAATGATTTTAAAAGTCTGGTGGAAAAGAAGGAAAAACCAAAATACTTGTATAGTAGGCTGATCTCTTCTTCCAATGAGAGAGTTTTGCATTTGCTATACTCACTTTCTCCACATGGATACAAAGGAGTGCACAGAGACACGTCCTGTCCTCTCTCCCCCCGATGCACTGAACAGAGGTGCTTTCCAGTAGAGTGGGCAGCCACAGATCTGAAAGGAAAAACCAAGGCAAGGAGGAATACAAAAGCAGTCCCAAGAGGAACTTGCTTGTTTACACACCAGATTCACCACTGAGACTTTACATAAGGGAAATAAAGTGGTAATGACTTTCTGACTCACCTGTGTGCCATTTACTGCATGCCAAGGTCAAGAATTCACACATAACTTTCTATTTTGTCAAGTGCCTTTTCAAGTGGCTGAGAAACACGTCCTCTCAGGCTAGGAAAAGGATCTGGACTACTCAAGCTCTTAAGCTTTGTCTGAACTGTTTAGCACAACTCCCTAGGAAGTGGAGTGGAGAGACAGGCACCTTCTTCCAGGACACTCACACCAGCTATGTCACCCACCCATCCTAAAAGAGGAGGGCCAATTTTCGTATGGGATGACTTCTTACGGGCAGCAAGGGAACCTCAAGTCTAATTACAGACAATTAATGAGTAAATGCCTAAAGGTGAAGTAAATCCCATCCTGCAATTATCAGCGCAGTGCCTTCCATCCAGCACAGTCCATTATTTCCAACACTGCAAGATCTCAGCAGGGGAACACAAAATGAAAGCACACATGGAAAGAGATTGATTCCAGCCAAAGGACTCCCTGACCAGCACTTTTGAACCAGCCTCTGCAGAAGCTGCTGGATCTCAATGGCAGTCCATGAAAGCTCTGGCATTGTGGACTCTCTAAGGCCTTGGCAAAGCAGGCTCAGAAATGGTATCACACATTCAGCTGCTCACACTGTCAAGCACCTCCCTCTTTACTACAAAGACCTTTCCAGCTACTGTCCTGACTCCAAGTTATTAGAATAGCCACAAAACATTGGCCTTGAAGGGAGCACAAGTTCAAGCCAGATTTTGACTCAAGCCAGATCCAGGCAAGAAGGATGTTACAGCAAATGCAAGCAGGAATATTTTGAAGAATGAGTTAAAGCATCATTTCTGCCACAAAGCCTCTTTCACATCTTCTGTTAAGCAGGACTATCCTGCAAGTCCGTTCCCAGCTTCTTGTCCACACCTGCATGTTTCTTTGGGAATCTTAATCAGCCCAAGAACTGCTTTTGGATTTATCCATTCCTATGTCAGGTAGCTGTGCTTCTACAGGTGTTTGGATAGGAAGGTTTTCCTCTGAGGAAAGAAAGGTGTTTATTTTTTGTTGTTTTCTTTGTGCAGCTGGTTTTGAAGCATTTATTTCAGAGCTCCAAATGGCACTATTGTCAATAATCCCATGGAACAGAACCCAGTCCTACAATAACTAAGTGGCAAGGAGCACATCCGTATAGAGACCAGATGGAAAGGCAGAAGTCTCTTCTGCACCACCCTCCTGCTTTTCCCTGTTCAAACATTTTTTGGTCAAGCAAAGATTTCCTATTTGTATTTTCAGAGCAGATTTACAAATAATGTGGCTAGACTCCTTTAGAAACAAAGAAAACCAACCTAGACACTCCTTTCATTCTTGCAAAAACAAGTGCTGCTCCTAGAGGGAGCATCATTGCTCAGTTTGCAGTGCCAGAGACCCATTCAGGGCAAGCTGCTCATCCAGGATGTGTCTGATAAATGCTAAGTTTAGATCAGCAGCACTGCAAACTGCAGCTGAAGGAGAGGGAAATAGAAGGGACCATCTGCAGGTCCCACACAAGTGCTGTGTGGTGTCCCCTGAAGGCAGAGCTCACCACCAGCTGTCCCACCTGCCTTGTGGATGCTGAACATGCAGGGCTCAGGGGCTGGGGGTTGACTGGACATTTCCCCCTTCCACGTCCAGGGTGCTGGAGGTTGGAAGCTGCTTCTTCACAGAGCACTGCAACAGCACCTACAGCTCATGCTAGCTGAGCAGGACAACTACAAAGAGCCACAAAAAGGGCAGCTGATACTACCTGGGGCCACAGAGGCAGACAAGTTTCTGCCTCTGAGTTTCTCGATCTTCTGGGCAGAAATATGAAGGAATAGAGAAACAGAAATGGAATTTGTATTTGCTAAGAAAGCTTTGAGAACTGCTTCATAAATCCAAGCAAGAACAAACACACACATCTGGTGTGACAATCAGCAAACTGAGCTCATTTTTGTTTACTATTATCTAAATCTAAACAAAAAACTTCAGATCAAAAGGATAATGGGGATTTTTCCCCTCTACAACAGCTGTGAGATAGACTGAAACTAAAACAAAGTATCTCTCCCAAAATTAAAAACCTAAAGAAAATAGAATCACAGAATCATTAAAGTTGGAAAAGACCTCTGAGCCCATCAGTGGTTACCTTAGCAATTTTCCCCATTTCACAGATGTTTGCTTTCTCATCTTCAAACTCTGTAAAGGCCTCTTCAATCCTGGCAATGATTTCTTCATGGTTAGTGCAGACATTTGGGAGTCCTTTAGGGAAGTAGAAATGTGGAATGTTTAGGGGCACTGGGGTACTGCTGGTGGCTTTATTCACAGGCAGAGGAGTGCAAGTGCTAACCACAGGCTGCAGGGGGGCTGGGGATGAAGTTCCTGCCTTCTTCTCTTGTTTACTTTGAGCCTGAAAATACAATGAATAACAAACACATTTTAACATCACGGTACACAGAGCAGGAAAGAATAGTTTGTGCTTCCAGTGATTAGGAGAAAATTAAAGCCCACCAACAATTAAATTATGACATGAGGATAAAAATGCATCTTAAATAGACAATTAAAAATTTCTGCATTATGAACTAGGGTGAGTTTAGGATAGGTCACACCTGCTTTTATGCCATTTCTGAGCATTTTACATATGCAGCTGTGGATCATGATTTCCTGTTGAGTCACACTCTGCAACTTCATGATACCACAGACAAGGACAATGCTTTTTCTTCTCATGCTGGTCTTGGTCTTGTCATTCTGCCCCATGAACAACAAAGTATCTGCTCTTTAGTATTTCCCCTCTGAACCAGAGCACCCACTCACACAAACGGTTTGCCTAAAGTATGAGCAAGCTTACATTCAAGCAAGGACATTTTCTATCCCTTGGGAACATAATTAGTTTTGCCAAAGCACTGCTTCAGAGATAAATTAAGAAAAGATTTTCAAGACTTCCTTCTCAATTTCAGCAAGCCTTTTATTCTGTGCCTAACTTAAACAGTCTCAGACCTGATTTTGTCAAAGGTACTAAGCACTGGTAAATCAATTTTTCCATCAGGAATTAGGAGCAGCCAGCAGAGAGCCATTAGGCACTCAAATTATGTCTTTTCCTCACTCCCCTCCTGTCTGTAAGGAACATATGGCTGATATGGTGATCCCCACTGACCCCCTCTCCAATGGATCTCTAGTTCTAGCTCTACATCATAGGCAACATTTGAGTTTAAGTACACAAGGAGACCCTAAACCAGGAAATTTTTCAGACATGGGAGGGAACATTTTTTAAACTTTGACAAGTAACTACAGTATAAACTGCAAAATCAGCTGCTGAAATGTGGAGGAATGAGGAATTCCCTGCTCCCCCACAAAGACACTCCTTGGGAAAAGGCAACAGGCTTTCCCACTGCACAATGGTTCCAACGCAAGAGTTTTATTAATGTAACAGCATATGTGATAAGGCTCAGAAGGCAACAGTGAAGTAAATACAGCTGCGACTTTCAGTTTGTTTATTCTAACTGTTTCAAAACAAAATGGTTTCAGGATAAAGCAGCCAAGTCTGAGCCCACTAAATGTAGAAGAATGTATAGGATGAACTAACTTGCTTTATTATTTTCTATAAACTTGGAGCTTCTTTCTTAACACATACTGAATCTCTCAACTAGCCACAGATTCGCTTTCAGTAAAGTAAAGAAGTGAGAATTGTAAAAGCTTCTTTAAGCTGGTACTACTTTTACCTGCAGTTTATAATACTTTATAACCCATTCATCAGAGACCTATGAAAGGAGAGAGAAGGATTTTCCTCCTCTTCACTCTTCTGCTTCATGGCTCTTTCTTTAAAGAAGAGAAGACCTCTTCCTTCTCCCAAATGCTGCCCCATTTCAGGAGCAGGAACACCAGCACACACATGCCACCAGGCAGAACACACTTTAGTCCTTAACTGCTCTGTACAGAACACATTAACCTGGAGATTGGGGTTCTTCAAGTTGTCTTCACTGTTTGCTTCACAGGAAAAGCTGGAGATCATTTTGAGCCTTCAGCATTTCTATCAGTACCAGTATTCAGAGTTTGAACAGCTCTTAGCATTTGGAGAGCCAGCCTCATCACCAACAACTGTTCTCCCTCCTGTCCTCCTTGACTGCTGTTCCTCAGACATTGCAAATCTTTGTGTCTGCTCCTGAGTGATGCTGGACTCAAAGGGGGTCAGCTCTGAGGCTCAGGGAGTTCCTGGGGCTCCTGAGTGCTGGAGGATGGTGGCAATAAGCCCTGGTCGCTCTGTCCCACAGTAGGACAATGCAGGTGATCTGAGGTGGGGGCAGAGGTTAAGCTGGGGAGAGCTGGACCCTCACTTTGAGAGTACAGTTCACTGGGTTAAATAAAAGACAATCCTTCTCCTGGCTTCCTCCTGCCCTTTCCTCAGTGGAGTACCAAAAGCAAAGCCCAGACCCAGTGAATGTGTGTGGGGAGGGAGCACCTGGCCCCAGCTCAGGGATCACACAAATCACCATTTCTGCTTTTACCATCTGCTCTCACCATGCCTGCCCAGCCCTGCCCAGCCAGGGGCTTCTCCAGCCAGGACCTCGCTCTGCTCAAGAGTTTTCCCTTTCTGAATCCCAGCAGAGGGGAAGTTCCTGCTGGTCTCTCACAGCACCATATTCATACAAACAATGCAAAGCTGGAAAACGTCGAGGTGCCAACTGCAGCCACTTGACTTCTATAATAGGACTTCACATCAATTTGCTGGAAGGCCACTTCTCACAAACAGGTTTATTGCTCTCTAATCTCTTCAGGATAGGCAGGCACTCCCAGCTGCCAGCACTGAGAGGAACAAAGAAATGACTCAAACTTAACAAAAAGTTCCACAAACCAAGATGTTCTTTCAAAGGACACTGACTCTTCACTGTAACAATACATCTCCTTTACTTACAGTACAAGGGAATGATGAAATTTTGTTTTCTTGGAAGGTGAAGAGATGTCCCTAAGTAGAGCATAACAGCACTGGGCGATTTTCCTCCCCTTCTGCATTTTACACACATCCCAACATGGCACACAGCCTGAGATGACCATGCTGGAACACAATTCACCCCCTCTGCCCAGGTCTCCACCTCCCAAAAACCCAAGCAACCCCTCTGCCTCCAGGTACCCCCAGAACCAGCAATGCTCAGTACTAGATCACACAAGTCAGGACCACAGAGGATGTATTCATTTCCTGATCCACATCCACCACATGGCACATTTCACCTATAGAAGAAATACAGGGAATTCTGCTGGGCTTTGAAGGAGGGAGCCAGTTTGGACACAGGTTCCCAGCTGACCTTCCCAGTAAGTCTGCCTCACTGACTCCTGCTCAGTCCAAACCAAACTAGGAGCAAGAATTGCTCAGGGATAGTTGCTTTTCACATTCTGCCTCAGGAATAGAAATACAATTTTTGAATTTTGTCTTCTTCCTTCTCATATAAGAAATGAGCTGTTCATGACACAAAGAGAAAAAAATGAGCAGCAACTAGTCCTTCAGGATTTTATTCCCTAGAACAACCTTACAAATTAATACTCTAGGATGGGTATAACCAGATGCAAACCACTATGGGGACAAGAAGTTAATTACAAATTTTTGTGAAAAAAATTTAAGAAAGTGGTATGATGGGAAATTCTGTGGAAATTCCTTGGAAATAAACAGTTTCTTATTGCAAAAAAATTAGCCTTAAATGCTGCCTAGCAGAACACACTTCTCCAACAGGGATGTGCATTTTCAGAGAGGACAACTAAGAAAGGAAACAACAAATACTCTAATAAATCTTTTAGCTTTGTTACAATAATGAACAGATAAATTTTTTTTTTCTTTTTTGCTCAAGGGAAAGGCGAAATTAAAGGCCACTTTTAAATACTGCTCTAGCATTCTGTAATTTACCCTAACTAAAACCTGTCCATCCACTATATCACCTTTTGCCAGCCATACAATTTATTTATGGGCAGACAAAAATAGTGACATCTGTGTTATAAATAAACCAGACAGAACTACAGCCTCATTGTAGCTACACAAACAAAGCACAGACTAAATCTCTGCCATCCTAGCCTGTCTCCCAGGGATGTGCCAGTGCCAGCAGAAAACTCCATGGAAGGAAGCAGTATCACATCAAACGCTCAAATTCTTCCTACTCCTTCCTCCTGGTCCCAGGCTCCAACAGAGTCCTAGATAATATATTTACCAGTTTCTTGCTTCATTTCCAAATGGGATATTGTAATCCTCTTTTCTAGGGTACAGTGACTCAGCCTGGGTTCTCGCAGTCCACAGTGCTGACTTCATGTCTCCTTTCATTTTTCATAGTTCCTGTCTTCCCAAAATCTTATGGTACCTGGACACAAGCCATCCTCAAAGCTCATCAGTTCTCCAGCACTGGTTTGTATCTCTAGCCCAAGACTTTCTCTTCCCTGAAGCCCTTTCCTATCAATGAACCTTCTGCTCCCTCTTTCTTACCCATTTCTAAGGACAGCAAGAACAAAGGCTCATCTGCACACAGCTCCAAACATCACAGAGCTATGAGAAAATGCATTTCTGGAGAGAATATTTTCTTCTAGGAAACAGACTCACCAGCAGAAACAAAGTCCAATCACAGTGAAACAAAAATGAAAACAAACTCTACCTAAGAAACTCAGAAACCCAAAAGGACTTAGGTGGGAGTAGACACAGAGCTAATTGTAAGGTTGGATCAAGTTCCTCATAGCCTTATCCTGTTGAGTTTTGTAGAGGCCTCACATGCCTCCATTGACAAGTGTGCCTAGAGACAAGGCCCTCAGCACCAGCTCAGGCTGGGAACCCACTGGCTGAGCAACAGCCCTGCAGAAAAGGCCTGGTGGAGGGGATGTTTGCATGGGCTGAGCATGACCCTGCAGCAAGGGCTGATTACAAATAAGGCAAATGATGTCCTGGACTGCCTTAGGAGTAAGGCCAGGAAAACATGAGAAGTTGTTACCTCTCTGTCTGACACTAGCGAGGCTGCATCTGGGTTCCTGGGAACAGTTCTGGGCCTTCACCTCAAAAGAGTGATGGGAAGAGACCAGCCAGAGATGTAAAGGAAGGAAATCAGAAAGCTGGGATCAGGATCAGGCAGCAGGAGACTCTGAGGGCTGGCCCTGGCTAGCTAGGGAAAGGGAAAGCCAAGGGATGGGCTACATACCCTGCAGCTCTTAGAAGGGCATTTACAGTGACAATGGAACCAAACTGCAGCTTGGGAGGGTTAGGCTGGAGGACACTGAGGGAAGTAGAGCCTGTGAGTGGTCACCAAGAGGGGCTGGGCAAATCCCTGCTCTAGGGGAAAGCCAGTGCTGATGTGACCCAGTGTTAGAAATAGTATAACAAGTGAGATGTTGGATTAGAGACCTCCCTTCCTCCCAACACTGCTATGGGAGGCTCTCTGATCCTTCCATAAATGGACCTGCAAAGGATAAGCACAAGAACTGAAATTTCCAGCTCCTGAGAAAGAAGTTTATCAACACCCTTCCTGGCCAACATCTGTGTGTTCCACAAAGCACCTTTCTGCTCCCTATCACCACCTTATCATCTTTTCACCTGCTAGCACTTTTGTTTTCTTACCGGGCCCAGTTACCTCTGCTCTCAGCTCATCCCAAGCCCCAGGTATAGCCACACAAGGCACAACATTTAACTGACATCTCACTGCTGCTATATGGGAGAACTCCTATCCCTGCCCTTCACCTCCAGAGATCCACTGTCACTCTGGGAACCGATTTAACCCACTTGCAAAGGCAGCAAACAGACTTGGCTTTGTTGCTGGATGATATTCTACTGTGTTATGAATTAAGCCAGCTCACAGAAAGACCTGTGGGGCCCCGGGCAAGAGAAGGGTGACACACGGTCAGGAGGTAGGAAGAAAAGAAGAAAAAGACCATCTTTTTTGAATACTGCAAGTGGCCAGTGCAGTATTTCACTTGCCTTGAACCGGCAGCCCCAAAGCAGTCGTTCCCAAGGCATTCAGCAGCACAAGTGCTCCTGCTTCAGACCAGGCAGAGGCCTCGTGGACCAAAGCCTCGTCCATTATTCCAGCTGTTCTACTCGGAGGTCTCAGCCCTCCCCGCAAACCCTACCCCGGTTATATCCTTAGCGATCAGACTAACTCTGGAGAGGGAATTCAGCTGCGCTGTGGTTCCTGACGGTCTCTCCAAACTGCTCGGCCCCGCCCAAGGCATTACTGCACATTATTACCTCATCCAGTTCTCCCCCAGGGAGTGAAAAACACACGTTCCAGAGATTAACCTCTGAGATGTACTTTAACCTGTCACCAGAACGCGTGAACATATGTGCCACAAAATGTTTTGGAGCAATTTTAATGCTGTTTCTTAGGAAACAGCTGCACTGCTCCTAATTTCAACTTTTTAGCTTCCTCACAGGGTCACCCATTATTTAAATATAAATAAAGCTCAAGATGGGCCGATTTCAGCAAATTGTGAACCCTCTAAATCTGGAGTGACTACATATCCATTTGGTGTCCTAACACATCCAATCCTGTGTCAGTTGTTCCAGAGAGCGAGCACAGCAGCTGGGATTTACCAAAAACATACAGCTGTGATACAATTTCCATTTCTTTGGCTACATCTCCATGATCTTCAGGATCTTTTCCAGACTAAATGATTCTATTATCTCCTTCAGCCACAGGCCAGAGAGGGTAGGAAACAGCACAAAGAAGCACCTTGGGATGGTAAAATCATAAAAACCAAAGCCAGGTAGGCTGGTGCACACAGATTTATACAGTTCATAGCAGAGAGCAGAACGTTGTGGTTCTTCCAACACGCAACAACAAACATTCAGAGCAATCACACAAAAATTTCACAGAAAATACTTAAATCTTACAATACTTCTCCCCATAATTAAATCACTGTCCTTGCTGTTAATTTCTCCCCTTGTTTACAAAGACATTTTAACTCTGCAATCTAAGCCTGGAAGGTTTATTTTTAAACCTGCTGGTATCTAGCTGCAAATAACTTTCTGCAAATAGACACGCCTAGGGGGGACACAGATTGATTCTCTGATCCAATTAAAAAATACAAAAAAAAAAAAAAAAAAAAAAAAAAAAAAAAAAAGAAGATAAAGAAATGCCAAGTGTCCAAACCTGGGCCTGCTGGAAGGCCTTGAGCCGCCTCTTGAATCGAGATGGAAGAACAAAGTCACAGCCCTTGGCAAGGAAAGCTAGCTCCCCTCCCAGATCTGGGTCCCTCCGCAGAGAACTCTCCTTGATCATCATCCTGGGCAGCTCCTAAGCAGATGTTGACCTTTCCAGGAGGGGCACGGGCACTCTGTAGGAGACCACGTCAAGACCAGCACGTTGCTTTCTTGGATTTGATTTTTTACAGGCAAAAAATGACAAATGGCTTCAACATATTATGTCTTCTCTCTCTTCACAAGGACAACATCTAGCAATTTTATCTCACTCCTCAAGCCAGAGCTCCCTATTTTAACCAATATTCAAAGTGTCTTTCAGTACCACCACGATCTTCTGTCTTCTTGTAATACTTTAATTGAGAAACATGATCTACAAGTGAATCTATTTCCCTGCTGGCTACATGACAGACAATCTGTCCTTGGCTTGTAATAGGCCAGGGGTGACATGAGAAAGGAAGCACCCACCACCACTACCAAGAGCTCTAAAATTAGATGCTCTGCAGAAGTGGCTAAATATACCATCTTCCCCAATAGTTCCTACTTTGTGTGCTCCAGCACTGGACCTGAGGGGCACCCCTGGGTCAGTCAGGCTCAGCTAGAGTTAAACCAGGCTCAGCCAAGGGCCCTGCCTGTGGGATGGCAGTGGTTTGAGGTCCCTGCTGATGAGGTGATGAAGCAGAGGAGCAGCATTAGTTCCCAGTCTTGACTGAAGGCTGTAATTTTCAAAAAACATATTTTTTTCTTCCTTGCTGGAAAAAGCAAATCATCTAGTTCCTTTAATGCCAAGCAAGCACATAAGGATGATCTCGGATAATAAGCTCACTCATTCCCAAGCAGCTCTTAAGAAAACAGTTTCCTAAAGACATCAAAATGCATAATTCTTATTATTCACGTTCCCTGTAACTCTCACCAGGCAAAGCAATTCTCAGGGGACAATAGTCTACTTTTTCTCTGCACAACTTGGAACAAGGAGACTTCAAACCCTTGCTCTAACTTTGTCTAGGCTTCTTAGAAGTATGTTCTCCCTCTCTTATCATAAGAATGGTGCTGAACAAGGGCCTAAATCCGATTCTTCTCACACAAAAGAGTCCCATGGAGTGCTTCCCCTACTTGACTGTAAACTGTGAGCCACTCTGCCAGGATGCTGTCTAAGTTCAGTAACACAGAAAAACACCCAATTTCGAGCTAGTAGGGCTTGCTGTCATCAAGGTATTGCATCTGAAATGCAAAGATCTCAGTGAGCCTCACAACAGAAAGCTTTTCTCGGACATGTGCCTCTGATGCCTTTTCCTGGGTTCCTGGAGAAAGCCCTAAGTTAACATGAAGCCCAAATGAGTACAAAGCCTAACAGTGGCACAAAGAGGATGGGGATGAAAAAATAACCTCCAAAAAGAAAAAGGCAGGCAGGAATGTTTGAAGTGGAACTGCCAGCAAATAAAGGATACACAGATCCATATGCAACACATTTGGAACAAATTTGGTTTTTCTTACTCTGACAATATTTTTCTAAACATTAAGGCAATACCTAAAGAGCCCATCAGGCTGCACTGTAGTGGGAGTGCTGCAGATCTCATGCAGCAGCATGTCAGGAGGTGATTTATTGTAAATCATCTGTGGCAAGTGATGAATTACTTCATGTTCTGCTTACAGCCTGCAGAGGAAATGAAGCCCAAGGAACCTCTCTGACGTCCAGCTGCATCCAGACCAGCTACAGAGATCTTTGACAGACGTATGCATTAAAGAGACACACTAATCTGGCAGCCACTAGTTCCTACTTTAAAAAAACAGCACAGCCAAGTACTTTTCATGCTCAAATTAACAAGTCACAAAGGATCTCAGAAATCTGGGAGATTTTCACTGATAACCTGAAAAAATGCAAGTAAGGTAAGGTAAGGTTTAGGTAAGGTTCAGAGGGAAGGTTCACTATATCTGTATTCCAATGTTTTGGAATAGCAGGTTTCTAGCATGCTACCTCCTATCCTCAAAACACACAAGGTAGGTATAAATAAAGATATAAATATACAGTACTACGAGAAATCGACAGTAAGGCAATCTTGTTTCAACAGCTTCAAAGTCAACTGGACAAAACCCACAGCAGAAAAGTCTGGTCTCAACAGCTAGACCAATTGCACAAACCAGAAACTCAGAAATCCCTCCTTGCTGTAGGTGACCCAGGTTAAAGGTGAGAGATGCCAGATTGCCTCTGTTAGTTGCCTTTTATTCTGAGATACTTTAGATTCGCTTAATACTTGTTTTTATTTCAGTAACTGCTACCAACAGAAAAAAAAGCCCATAGTTATTCACTATTTGTGTTGAGAAGTAATGAATAATTGATGTTTGAAAGGAGCGTAGACTGTGTGTATAGCTTAAATGACAGACATTATCAATATCTGATCAAAACAATTTTTAACATATGTAAGATGAATGTTGATTTTCCAGAAAGAGTTTTACATGACATTTTAGACATATTTTGAGAACATACAATTTTTTCAGAACAAAGCTAAAGTTACTCAGACATTACAGAAGCCACTTTTTATAATTAATCACCCCATACAAGATCCTTGATAAGAATATCATCACATTTGCAAAACAAAAAGAAGTGCGCAAAATTATGAGGAGGCAGAATTACAAAGTTGCAAGGTCAACCTCGACTTTCTGTGATTCAGAAACAGTTAAGGCTCAGAGCCTTCTTAGGGCTCCCTGATTTAAGCACACAACACAGACATTCTGATACAAAAAAGCAAAGTGTGTGGCCTTGAGATGGTGTTTCAGGGCACAGGGAGTTAAGAACCTTCTGAGAGTCCCAGAAACACTCCATCTGTCATTCAGGAGAGGCAGGATTAAACACACACTACCTAGAGCCCACCCAGAGGAAATATGGAAACAGGGAACAGCCTGTGGGTACTTCACTCACAGCTCCACCACCTGAGATATTAGCATGGTTATAAAGGTGGTCTTATCACCCCCACAAACCCTCTGCTCCCAGATCCACAGTCCCTGGCCAGAAATGGTTGGATCACCTATGTGACCTCAGCCTGAGCTATTCCACTTACTAAGATGGCAGAAAACAGAGATGTTAGTCAGGTTTAACTTATATACAAGCCCCATAGTCAGTACAAAGAAGGTTTCAGAACCATACAATAAGAAGTAGAGGCATGGAGGAGAGAGAAATAAGAAGCAGAACTGCTCTTTCTGGCTCACTACAACTCAAGTAATCCTTTTGAGGAGATACCCAGCAGTGGAGGGACAAAAACCAAAAGGGTCTCTTTGTATCAAAGCCTGGCCCTGACCTCTGCTCTCAAAATTATTCACAAACTTTATTCAACAGCTCTTAAAATACAACCCATGAGCAGAACATGCAGCAGAGCCCTGCAGCACTCACACTTGGTTCTGAAAGCGGAAGGACCACGTTGCTTACAGATTTTTCTAGGGTTTTTTCACTACAGCACCACTCTGAGCATTAGCAGAATTTACTTTGTCAAATCAGCTAGCATGTACAGGTGGCAAACCAAGGACACAAGAGATCAAAAACATCCACCACTGACTTCTCCAAGTTCTTTGCATATGACATTTTCGTCAAAGGTAGCAGTCCTTACCTTTCAACACACCCCAACACTCAGCACTTCTGCAGGACAGCTCAGAGCATCCCAACAGCCCCATCTCCACCTTCTTTTTTGCTTACTGGTCCCAGTTTCCCCCAGTTCCCTCAAGCCTGCTGGTCCATCCAGGATCCTTATAGCCCTCTGACTAGAGACAAAAATACAGATAAGTACTAGGGGGCTTACTGACCTCTAAAAGGCAACTGCACTGTTCTCACTGAACTATTTTTTTTTTCAAAACCAACATACTAAAAAATCAGCTTAAGACAGGCACAGGGAACAGGAAATCCCAAAACAAATAGTTAGGAGGTTTAGAGATAAGTAACGGAAAACTGCATCTCAGAATGGGAAATGTTGGACAGTCTAAAAGTATGCAATGCTTCCTCTGGCCTGCCCAAAAAAAGCATGATGCCCTTATTGGCTCTGCAAAATTGATGGACTTCTTGAGTATTCATTTCCTACTTTCTAAATATTTGGGTTTTGAAGACGAAGAAGCAAGTAATCCTATTGTTCTCTGTGGAGGATCATAATTGGGTTTATGATAAAGAGGAAGTCTGTTGCTGATATAAGTTAGCATAGATTTAACACAGATAAGCCAGCTGAGCCAGAGAACAGCCTGGTCTGAAGGATTCTCCCTCTTTTTCATTGTTTAGCATTTGAGGGATATTAAATCTGTTAAACCTTCATAAACTAAAGGTGTGCTGTGTTTTCATCAGTCTCAGAGCTCTGGGGTTTCTGCATGGATGCCCAGCTCTTTGATACTAGTTTTATGAGCCTTAAGAAAATACAACAAATACTTTGCATAATTGAGGCACACATGCAATACCAAGTGAGAATCCACATGCAGCTTCAATTACATCCAGAGTGAGGCAGGAACATGGATGTATTCCCTACATGCTACACCTAGTAAGGGACACATCTGTGCCACAAATAACAGCCAACTTCAGGGCAAGTGCAGAGCCAGCAGCACAGTGCCACTGCTGAGGAGACCAGCTGCCTCCACATCCTCTGCCTCTCCAGAACATCCTTCTCTCCCAGGGTCTTTGGTTCTGGGCATCTGCACAAGGCAAGGGTCGTGTGACTGCACAGAGGAGCAGAGCTCTGGTAGCTGTGGAGCACATGTCCATGGAAGGCAGGCTGGGAGCAAACTAACACACAGCTAGGTGGGATCAGGGGAACACAGCCTGCCAAGGCACCACACTGAGAAGCCACGTGGCAGCATAAATGCATCCCATTTTCAAGAATTACATAAAATCTGCCACAAAGCCAGTGTCACACTTCATCGAATACATTTTTGTTTGTACTCACAAGTTAGAAAATTTTGTAAAATCATGGACAAGGCAAGATTACAAGAGATTACTTTTGAGATTTTGGAGCTGTTTAATTCTACATTCTCTGAGGAAAAAGATTCTTTCCCGTGCTGGAAAAATCAGAATATAATTTTTTGTAAGCAAAGTTGCCCAGAGCAACAACAGAAACTCTTGGAGAGCCTGGTCTAAAAGGATCTCAGCACCATCATGTAGGGTAAGATACAACCCATGCACCCTTTTTCAGAATTGCATCAAATTTTGGGCAAAAGTGGCCAGTTTTGAAAACATGCAGATTAAGCTCCAACTGGAAGAAGCTGTGAAAGTTCACTTACAACCTGGGCACTTTTTCAGTGCCTGTGTGGAAGAGGGATTTTGGAAATTAAAGTCCTCTCTACAGTTACTGCCTACTTGGAAATATGGCAACAAGTTTTCTTGAAATTTGGCAGCTGTCACCAAGCAAAAAGCACTGAGTGCTCGACAGACAGCCCTGGCTTCCCTCTAAAGCAGGGTCCTATCAAGACCCTCTTTCCTGGGAAAACCTACTCCTCATCTGAGATACAAGGAATGCAGACTCCACATGATTCCACACACTAGGAACAGGGAAAGCAAAACTAAATCCTCTGAGATTCTGTCCTTTGTCCCACGGAGGATTGGTCTCTTTAGGAGCCAGTGATGAGGAGGACAAGAAAGGCTGCTGAGAGATGGGAAAGGGAGAAATGGAAGGATCAATTCCAACTGAACTGCTGAGAGGCACTCCAATACTTGGTCCCAGAAATAAAGTAATTATTTATGTTTATTAAAGTAATTATTACTATATCCTATTATAAGGGATGCATTTAAACTGCAAGCAATCAGTCTACAGGAGCACCAGCAGGAAAGGGTCAAGCTCAAAGGTGAAACTCCATGTCAGGACCTATTTTATTTTCTCACGGGTTTCAGTTTCCTTTTTTTGTTTATATTTAAATACAGGCTACATTTCTGCCAGGTTGAACACATTATTCCACACTGCAGCATTCAAAGCACAATGCATTACTTAGATGTAATTCCCCAACTCCCACATTTTCCCATGTTTGTTTTACTCACTATCCCATCAAAAGTTTGGTTCTCTTACCTTTATTACTTCTGGGGCCTGCTGAATTGAAGCTGGAACAGAGTCCCTGGAGGCAGCCTCAACATGGCTTTTTTGCCCTGCAAGCAGGGACTGTGAAGGAGCTGCTAAAGTTTCCTGGAGAATTTGCATCACTTCCCTCTCCTTGGACAAACTTCCCTTGCCTGTCTGGAATTCCACCAGCTCCTGGGCAAAGTCCTCAATGCTTCCCAGGATACGCAGTAAAAGGGCTTTGTCATCCTCTTCCATTTTATGACCATTGGTTTCCATGATTTTTGACAAAGAAGAAGGGGGATCAGCAGGTTTACTTTTGGGTTCAAGAGCCAGAGGTGGAGCCTGCCTACCCTGCCTGCCAGACACCTGCAGTGAAGCAGGTTCACTCTCCTTCCGAGAGGGTTCCCTCAGAGTACTCTCCATTTTCTGTGAAAAGCACTCCAAGTCCAGCAGCAGTTTGTCTATCTCCTCCTTGTCCACCCTACTGCATGTCCAGACTCCTTTGGGGACAGCAGCTTGGGCACCACATAACACAGGATCCAACACTGGTTTTAAAGGAGCAGTTTTCTCAGGAGCATCTCCTGCCCTGGCCCGCTCTGCTTTAGCATCAGCAGGAAGGTCTGAATCAGCAGCTCGCTGGTAGCTGCGCTCCAGGCTCTGCCAGCCCCCCTTCTGCTCTGCCTTCTTCTCTGTCCCTGCTGTTCTGTCCCCATCAGACTCCTCCTCGATGTACAGCGCCTCGGTGGCAGATGTGCAGTCGCAGGGGCTCAGGGCTAGTGACTGAGGTAGAGCATCTTTCACAGCTCTCACGCTGCTCTCTGGAGGGACACCGGGCAGGGAGCTGGAGGTGAAGCTTACAGTACCTGTCTGGATGGACTGGGAAGTGCTTGTCACCTCACCCTGACCTGGTAGAATGAGAGGACCTGCACTTGAGGATGGCAGCTGAATGATATCTTCATACCTGGGTGGCTCATCGCCAAATACCAGGGGAAAGGGAGTTTGCTGCAAGCCATGGAAACAGTTCATGAGCTCTGCCCAGTCACTCGCTTCTCTCTGCCCCACTGTCTTCAGCTCAAAGGGCAGCTTTTTCAGGTAGGAAGAAAATCTTGTCATCAGATTCATGTATATCATCTCTGAATTAGCCAGGGGATCATTGCTGCTCCCTCCACCAACCACATCTGCAGACTTCTTCTTGATGCAGTGTTTGATGATGTCCGTGCACTTTTTCAGATCCTCTGAGCACTTCAGCAAGATGTCCAAGCACACCTTAATATCCCCACCAGAAGAACCATCTAGCTTGTGCTTTTCTAAAATCTGGGTAATGAAGTTTTCTTCAGGGAAGGAATGAGGGCAGAAGGGAACCACAGGATTTAGGGTGACTTCTGGAGCATCATTGCTCTCCTGCCATTTCTCCACAGGTGAGGGACTCTGCAAAGAGCCACATGGAGGGCAGTTCTCATCATTGTTAAAATGCCCATAAATCAAGTCAAAATCAAAGGATCGTCTGCTGAAAGATTCTGACCGAACTTTCCTTCCCTTTCTGTAGGCCACATGACTGGAAGAGTTTTTGAGCTTTTCAAAGGAGAATTCCTTTATTTTACCACTGGCAAGGTTTATTGCCTCACCAGTAATGTCTTTTAAACTGCTGGAGGCTTGCACTGAAGAGCCCTTCTTGATTCTCGCACTATTTGGGAGGATTTGGTGATAGTCCTCATTTCCAGCCAAGGCAAGACCATTTTCAGGAAAAGGAATTTTATGGTCCA
Source organism: Hippolais icterina (assembly GCA_013400075.1). Lineage (NCBI taxonomy): Eukaryota > Metazoa > Chordata > Aves > Passeriformes > Sylviidae > Hippolais > Hippolais icterina. Next base: position 12,331 of record VWYN01008890.1, on the reverse strand, counting down.
GGTTGGCATCTTGGACACTGAGCTCGGCACAGACACTGTGGTGTGCAACTATGCAGGTGAGTCCCTGTTTGAGGAGCTGGCAGGAGCCTGTGCAGTAGTGCACGGTGTGCTGGGAGTGCCGCTCTACCACCACGCTGCTGTAGCAGTTCACTGAAGTCACCATCAGCCTGTAGGTCGCTGCCATAGCACAGCCCACGCTGGGAAGTGAGGCTGCAAAACTCACCATGAACTTCACAGGGAAAAGCTCACTTTTCACAGCCACACCAGATTGGATGAAAACATTCAAATGTCAATTGGAAACATCCAAACTGTGTGAGGAGCTACTGCCTTGGAAAGCCCTGGAGAAGTCTGGAGTGGTTTCAGCAGTACAGTTACAACAAACAGTGCAACTTGCATATGGTTTGACTTAAGGCACCTCGATGCTCATATTCCTTGCAGAAAGCCTTGCTCAGCAGAGGTGCAGCATGAGCTGCTCCATTTCCAATGGTCCAGGTAGCTTCTCCAACAGAGGCCATAAAATCCAGTCAGTTCTTAAGCAGAAGTGACAAGTCAACAATTTCTGTTTGACCCTTTTTTATCTTTGTGGGTGGGTCAGTAAAAGATAGAGAATCCAGTAGCACATACAGACAAAAAAAATCCACAGTGTGTTTGGGAGATTCGTCTCTCACACTGGTGACACAGGTCCCTGCAATAGAAATAAAGGTGACAGTCATTATGATTGCCATGTATTATGCAGCCTTGTCTACTACCAAACATCTGGCACCAGGCAGAACAACCAGCACACAGGCCTGCACAGAACAGAGTAGGCTGATAGTCTTCTTTCACTCAGATCTACCATATAAGAGCAGTGCTGAGAAGCTGGCCTATATTTATACACAGGCTGTCTGTGTGCTGCCATTTTAACAGCTCTATTTTAGCTACTTATTAATTTTTTTCAGACTTGCTTTTTTCCCTCTCCAGACCAAGCAAAACATTACCTTTAATTCTAATAGAGCAAAACATTTTGATCCTGTTGTGAATTTCTGCCTTTCGTTTTCCAAGGCTCTAGAGATAAGGCAAAGGGCAGTAGAGAAAAGCACTTTCAGGATTTCCAAGCTCTGGATTACAAAAAGCTGCAAAAAGCCTGCAGCAAAGTAGCTGAATGCCTCTTAAGAATGCACAGTCTTTACTAAAGGCCACATTGGTTTCCATCAGCCTTTCACCAAGGTCTCTGGGACCATAGCAATATATTTTAAGGAAGAATAACTGTTTCTCTTACAACCCATAAATAGCAGCATATTTAATACAGTAAGTCCACTGCTGTAGACATTGAGGATAGTAACATTTGAATAAAGGTTAATCCTATGAAAACTAGGAATTGAGTGTTTTACACTTAGCACAGTCATTTCCAGCTGCATTCCTACCATCATGGTCAGAATTGCACCAGAAAAAAACTCCAAAGCTGTTTAACTTTGTTATGAAAAAAAGCAAATCTCAGATTTAGGGGTCTTGAATTTTAAACATATTTCTTTAATACATGAACAATCAAATTAAAACACCCTAGTGAAATTCTGAGCACCCTCTATTCCTGTACAAACAGAAATCTATTTAATAAAACATTATTATATCACACAGCTAAGTCACTCCACAGCACGAGTTTATTTTGGTTTCTTCAAAGGCAAATATCCAGCACTATGAAAGGCCAGGCCTGCACCTGATGAAAGCACTGCCCTCTCCAAAGTTCGATCCCACCAACTTAGCTCAAAGCCTGGACAAACACAGCACACACAAGGCAAGTACCCTAAGAGTTTGGTGCTGTTGGAATTACTGTCTGGGGAGAGCACAAGTCTAAACATTCACATTTTACATATTTCAAAGCCTTAATTTAAAAATGAGAAGCACCAATTCAAGAGTGTTCAATGGAATTTGTGATGTGCCATGTCTTCTCTTGCAGTTATGTGGAGTGGCACAGGTAAAGAACCCTTCCCACTTTGTTCTTTGGACTATATAAGGCACTGAAAAGATTGCATTCAGGATGAAGAGCTAACTGCCATGCTGGGCTCTGTAACAGGCTGCCACCTGCCTATCCCAGCTGTGGGCCAAGCAGCTCCTCAGCTCCTCCTGTCCTGGCCTGCTCCCCTCCACACCCACTGGCACTGCCCCAAAGCCCCTCGGGCACGGGAGGGCCCTCCCGAGGGATGAGCAGAGGTATGAGGTGTGCCCCTTCTCGAGGGAACAGCAGCGGTACCAGCTGTGCCCCTTCCCCAGGGATGAGCTGTGGTTAAAGGTGTGCCCCTTGCCCAGGGACAAGCACAGGTACCAGGTGTGCCCCAGCCACCGCAGCGAGTCAAGGTGCCAGAACCCTTTTCACACTATGAGGTGCCCACATCATCACTCACAAACCCAGGGAATACACTTCACACCCGCAACTCACTCTCAGGCTTCACTGTCACATGTGCTAAACCCTCTGCTGAATCAGAGCCACAGTTTAAAAAGTGCTGTTGGCTCCTCAGCGCCTTCATGGGCTTTGTCAGGAAACCTATGCTAGGCCCCCCAAAAGTCCACTGATCCACAGACTCCCTTCAACACATCAGGGTAAGAGGTCTGCTGCTCTTCCTTTTCTGAGCCTCCATCAACTTCAAACAAGCCTTAAGGCATTTCCTGAAATCACCTCTATATAATATTTAGATATAGGAGAGGCCTTCAGGACAGCAAGTTTCATGAAGAATTAATATTGCTCCTCAAAAAGCATAGGACTTCCTGAAGGCTCCTTCCTCCCTCTGTGTCATACACAACAAGGAGAGACTGGTCTTCTTTTTAGCAGCAAAGAACAGTTCGGGTTTATACCTAAACTGGGCAATAATTACATCTTGATTAAGTTATTTCTTAATTAGAGTAATAACGTATTACTCACTGTCTCCTTCTTCTCTGTCACTCCAAGGGTAGTTTCCTCCCACCACATCACTGACTAAGCCAATTTCTCTAATTAAGCCACCTTCAAGCAATGAAGTTTTTGCCTCTGTAAGGTTATTCCTTCAAGGAAAAGGTCTCCTAGATTCCCAACCTAAATGGACTCTTTTTTTGTTCAACCTTGTATTGCCAGCTACGCCAATAACAATTTTAGGTATTTATGCAATGATTGCTGCACTCTTTAATCCCTTTCCAGTTTGCCTGTATTCCTCTGGTACTATCACAAACCAACATAATGCAAACACAAATTTGCCCGGGCCAACACATGATTGCTGCCTCCTGCCTCTGCTGTCAGCACCTTTTACTGCTGTGTCAGAGGAGGAAGTAATCAAACAATCAATACAAAACCCCAATATCCTCTTTCCTACCACACTAACTAATGTCTTCTCAGTAATTATTTACTGATTGTTTTATTATCACTGTCTGCAGAAACATGCTCAGGTTATTCAAGGGCTGGAGCAGCACAAATCCTTACAGATGCAGAGTAGAAATTTCTCTCCTTTCCCACTGCCTTGCCCAAGGTAGGACATGCTCAGCTTGCAGCTTTATTTGAGTGTGATCTGTTGAACATGATACAGCATGCAAACCTAGTCAGGACAAAGCCTAAGAGAGGAGTATCCCTCTTTTCAGATCTGAGAATGCAGCCTCAAGCTAAGCTTCAGCTGTGACTCTTGGTGGATAACTAAAACCTACTATTTGTGAATAGAATGAAAAGATCAAATGTATCAAGAAACTTTCCTACTTGGCTCTTTCCAGGCTGCAACTTCATTCCAGTTTGACTCTAGAGCAGCTCCCAGTTTAGAAACACTGCAGAAATATTCTGTAATCAGGACTGCTGCCACGAAACCAACCCAGCCCCAGGGATACAGGACTGGCTTCACAACACAAACTGTGAATCAATAGTGCTTCTTGTGTGACTGCAGAATAATGCTTTATGTCTGTCCTATCTCTGCAAGATGACATGAATTACTTTCCAAAGGAAAAAATTATTGCAGATACTAATTATATAAAAGGTTATTCCACAAGACACACAAGAAATTCTATTCATGCAAAGATTATGCAGAAATTAAGTAACTGAACAATGACAATCTGTTCAGATTGGGACTGTCAGCCCGCACTTGCAAACTGAAGTGTAGAAAGCTACAGGACAGGGCTCCAATAGCTCTGAAAGTCTCTAACTCACCAAAAGTCTTCTTGAACCCTTACCTGCAGCACTAGCAACAGGAGCTAGAAACCACCATAACACAGTATTGAGTAAGACAGCCTTCCTGCACCAGGACATGGCCTGAGCATTACTGTGGAACTGCTTGTTTCTAGTGGAAGGTGTGGTAGGACCAACCCTTCAGTTTGGTACTCTTGCAAAAGAAAACAAAGACAGAACAACAGGCTTGTCATTTGGACAGTCAGCAGTACAGGTGCATCACATGTCAGGTCTTACCCCCGTAGAAGGGCTTGTGGTACTAAAAAGCAGCATTTAACTGTATCTTCTTATTTAGAAATTTTTGGGTTTTGTTTCCAATTTACTGAGCAAAGCAAATTTGGGAGAAAGCTACATGGATTATAGAAGAAAAAAGCAGGCAAACAACAAAGTAATGATTTCTTTCAAATCTAGTTCTGCTGAATTAAGTGTAAATCTTACAACCAGACACTTAATAAATTATTTTGGATCCCATCACAAAGGAACTGATTAACAACTCACCATCACTCACACAACTTAATACTTCTCAAAAAGGAACAGGAGAGTAAAAATAATAACTTTTTTCTTCCTGTGCTGAAGTAGTTCAGAAGAAAAAAATCTGAGTAGTTCCTTTGTACTGTATTTCTTACATATTTACAGCTTATAATATTTTGATGTGCTGAATGGCAACAGAACTATTTTGTATGTAGGACTTAGGTGGGAAGTGCAGCTTTTCAGTCCTCAGGAAAATTTCTGCTAGAAATTCCACACATTTCAGGGACAGTAGAAGAAACCACCCACAATTGCACCTGAACAGTTTGGGGATTACAGAGACTTATACCACTGACACAGAAACCAGAACCTTTATTTCTAAAAGATTTTAGCTCCAAGCTATTTCATGTTTTAGAAACTGCAACAAACTGCGATGGCTACAAATCCCAACTTGCCTCATAACCCCGGTTAGAGGATGTGACCTACTCAAAGTAAGCACTTCTATTTGAACCAGAGGACACTTCCTCATATTCTCAAGTGCTTCAATATTTAATTACACACATTCTAGAAAAAGGGTCATCATTTCCCATTGAAGTATGTTCAACATCACGTTCCACAAACAGCTATCCCACTTTCTTATGCTAAATTAAAAGAGCTTTCAGGAAGACAAATTTCCTCACCTACAAGTACTAACACAGTATAATCAAATCACCTCTTAGCATTTTCCAGGAGTGCCAGAGAGATGTCATCAGAGTCATTGTTATAAATCTTTGTCTGAGTTCTGTCTGTAACTTGCTATTGTTCTTACAAAAACATGGCAGAGGTGGGATTCATCTCACCTATACAGCCATGAAGTGTTCAGTGCTGTCTGTAGGCAATGCAAATAGGGAGGAACCTCAAAAAGAAAGATCACCCCCGAGTTTAACAATCTAGTTTTGAGATGATGAGTTACATTCGATGAATCCCATCCTTCAGGATTACACAAGAACACAGGAAAAACCATTTCCGTCTCCAACAGTGGTTAAATGCCAATGCTCAAGGAGCAGTATTAGAAAGACATACAGTATTTCCTAGGAGTATTCTCCTGGCCTCCAACCATTCCCAGTTCCTGAGGACTGTGAAGCTGGATGTGGTTTGTGTGTACTTACCAACTTTGGAGGATTTCTCTGCTGTGTGTTGAGTACCCCTGGATTGAACAGAAATTTTTTGCATCCTAAGCATCTTTTGACAAGACATTCTACCATCCACCACTCCTTTCAATCCTGTCACTCACCAGCTTCAGTATGTCAAAATCTCGTACTGAGACACTGCACAAACACTACATCTCCATGTACATTGTCCACAGCACTCCCAAATGTACAGAACTCCATGTCATCCCTCTGCCTTCTCTTTCCTTTCTCTTAACTTACACAGTTCTCCTATTGCAGAAGCCGCTTTGCAACTCTAAGCATTCCCACTGCCCCTCTCATAAACTTTTCTGGTTCAATTACACACTTAAAGACACAGGAACCCACAAAGGGCAGAGTAATCAGGAAAGATGAGAACCACAGGCAGAAATTAATTTTTGAGCTGCCTTTCAAAAATCACTATTATCCCTATATAGGGTTTTCCCTTTTCCAGCCTCAGTGCTTTCAGATAATGCATTCTCAAGTGTCTGCTCTCACAACCACCTGGGTTAACTCACCCTGTCCTTCTTCCTACTTGTCTTCCAAGAGGAAATAAAGATACTATTGTCCTTTGTAAAATGCTCAGAGATCCACTGAGAGAACACTCTATTCAAGAGGAAGGTGTTCACTTTTAGAGACCAATATTTTCATGTAGCCTAGAAAAAGGGTTCAGAGATGGGCAGCAATAATGATCCAGAAGTCTTGAACAGCTATTCTGTGAGGAATGATGGAGCAGGACCAGGTCAGAAGAGAGGTGACTTCAGAGAAATATAATAATCTCCAAAGTCATGAATGGCATGGAAAGGGCAGATAGGGTCTGACTGCTCACCTACTCCTCAGCACAAGAACTAGGTGGTCAGTGCCACAAGAAGCAGGGTAAAACAACCACATGCATGCAGCAAACCTGGGAAATGTCTCATCAAAGGATGCCACGGACCCCAGAAAAGTCCTGGGGAGTCAAGGGGCCATGTTTTTATACCTCCTCTGTTAAAAGTCACCACCTTTTACATGGGCGCCGCTTGACATCCTTTAATTCTTGCTATGCTGGGGTGGCAAAATAAACAGGGATATTCCCATGGCTGCAGATTTCTATCATAATGCTTCCTCTTATCCTTCCTACTTCTGAACATGTATTTTCCAGGCTAAGTTCTAGTTTATTTGGTTACTCTTTTTACAAAAGCTCTTCAGTCATGTGCTTTCTGTAATATTAACTACAACTCTTTGGAAAGGGGAGAATGTCTGCCCCTAACTTTGGGAGGGTATGTTATTCATTACACAAAACCATAATGGATTTGTACCACGGCATGTTGGTTTGCTCTCTCTTCTTTTCATAGAGATGTCATTTCCATTTGCCTTTTTTTTGTTGTTTTTGAGTGCTGCTGAGCACGTTTCACAGAGCCTTATCTGCATTACTTACAAGATTGCTTTCTTGAATGGCACAGATTCTCATGAGCTCATCACTGCACAGGCACAGGGAGTTGTTTATCCCTTGCGCACATTAGTTTATATCTGCTAGTATAAAGTACCTACAACCAAGTACTGTGAGAACCTTCTGCAACTGCAACCAGCTTTTGTTTCTGCTACCCTAATTCTGTGATTTTCAGCATATACTGTCACTTTATCACTCAGCCTCTCTTCCAGGCCATTTATAACTTGGTTCAACAACACAAGCCTTAACATGGATCCCTCCGGGAGTCAAGAGTGATCACTCTTGCCTAGAAAAGCTGACAGATCTTACTACACTTTAACCAGGTATTAATTACTGAGAAAGCTACACTGCTGCTCCATGGCAGTTCATTTCCTTTAAAGAGCATTAACAAAGTCCTTTTCTGATCTCTCTCTGAAAATCCAGACACAGCAGAATATTGGCTTGTTTGTCTCTCATGCCTTCTTGTTGAAGAGCTCCAGACCATCGAACTTTACCAGCTGTAGCTGGACTTCAGCATTCCTGCAGTGACCCATGGAGGTCACTGCAATGGGAACTCTTATCAAGGCAGGCTTCCAAGCAGACATGACCTTGAGCCTCACTGTCCATGGCAGGACCATTAACACTGCTCTGCAGTCACTGTGCATTCAGAGAAGTCAGTTTTTACACTGAGAAATCTGTTTTGTTAGATTTACCCTAAAGAAAAATAATCCCCCAACACTAACTTAAATACAACCTCCACATTTACAGCAGCAACGTAAGGCAAGCCCACCACTCAAAAAAGATCTGGGCTAGTATCAATAATAATAGTCTGTACTGATTTTTAAAAATAAACCTGGCAGTAGACCATAATCTATTGTTTTAAAAGATACTGACTTGCAGTTAGTGAATGCAGTATTATTCAATGTAACTCCTCCAGGTTAAGTGACAGGGTTATCTAATACTCCAGTGCCTCTATTCCCTTCACAAACACCAGCACAGAGTCCCTGAATACAAGCATACCGGAAACTGCTGGGGAGCACCAGTGTATGGGCTGTGCAAAGCTTGTCACTGGGGGTGTCAGCTGGGAAGGAGAAGAGTTAACAGTACCAGGAAAGATGTCACCCTTTTCAGCTTTTCTGAAATACCTTTCTTCAACTTTCCGTTTGCACAGTCTTGGAACTAAAACTGACCAGACAGGAATTTGTGCCCCATGAGACTGGTTTCCAGTTAGACAGATGAGACAGCAAGAGAGTAAAAACTCACACGATTTTTCCACGTAATGCCAACCCGTTACACAGAAATACTTTGCCAACTAATTATTGTTCCAGCCTCATGTCTGTGTAGAACCACCAATCTTGCTCACTTAGCAGGACCCAAATACATTCACAAACATGCTGAAGTTTAGCAAGGCACATGAAAAATTATCACCTGAGCTCTGACACACTGACAGAAAATAAGGTGACCAACCAGTAAAACGCTGGAGGTAAACAAGCTTCAAAACCACATAATTAGCAAGGCTCAGGGCAGAGGTCAGAAAGCCTGCTTGATTAAGTAATGTGTCTCCTGGCTGTTTATAACCGTATATGGAAAGAGATAATTTCATATTAGCATGATAAATTTATTGTCACTGGAATGTTGATTCAGTATTAAGAGTATCCATTCACTTTACACAAATTAAAGTGATTTTATTTAAGTGTTAAAATAACAAAGGAAGATTTGTGTCCAAGACAGCATTCCCTTGGTCATTAACTTTTGCTGACACTGAGGTTACAATTTACAGATTCCCTGAAACCATTTTTGGAAACTTACTTGGAAGTTAAATTTCTCCTGTAGCAGAGTAGCCATCTGCTAGTGGTCTGCAGAATAAATACACTTTTATTTTAGTAACAACTAAAACAAAAAAAATGCTTTCATTTATTGCCCATCTATTCAGAGCTCACGCATTTCTCGTTGCTGACATATCTAACTTCTTCAGGTCTTACATGTATCACATTGGAGACACTTAAGCCCTCAGGCATTCAAAATTTTGGGGAAAATTCTCTTTGTCTAAGGTGACAGCCCATTTCTCCAGGGCTGCCTCAGTTCCCAGCCCATATCTGTCCCCAGCTGGAGTACTACAGCTGTTTCATGGGTCAGCAACAAGCACAGTGACCTAGAAGAGCTTCGACTCTGTGCTGCATTCCCACCCTCTCCTCTGAGGCACAGTCCCAGGAGCCAAGAACTGTCATTTCCACCAGCCATACCTTCCACAAGCCCATTCCTGCCAGCCTCCATCTCACACTGCGAACAGCAGCAGCGGTCGAAGTGCAACAAATTACACCAAAAGGTGCAGCATGTCCTGGTATTCAACAAGCCTGGCACTGCTGAAGATTTTTGTGCCTGTGCCTTCAATAAGCCACCCCAGAGGCACAGAGCAGCATGCTCAAAGCAACGCACAATTTAAGGGAGCATAGCTTTTCTGTCCCCCATCCTCTACCAAGGGAAACTAAGGGTGTTTTACCTGACATCCTGGTAAGATTGAGGAAATAATTTCCTCCTGTGTCTTTATTAACCTAGGGAGATTTACAAAAGAACAACAAAGCAAAGAGAACTTCCATTAATTTCTCACTTTTCCCTGTGTATTTTAATAGAAGCAGATTAAAAAGAGGAGCAATACACACAGGAAAAAAAAACAACCCAACAGAAAACCAGATAACTGAAAACATTCCCTCACTTTAAGTGGACAGCCATGCTCACATTCGTGAAGCCAGGTACTCATTAAAATGAAGTAATTTTTAACTAGCTCATGTTTTATGTGTAGACCTCAGGTATTGCCTCCTGCATCCTACCTATACACTCTTCTGCATTCAGAATTATTAATTTCTCTATCAACAGAATATTTGCACACCAATAAAACACTGATTATTGTTAACATTGTTAATTACTAACATTGGTAATATTTTCCAGTATTTTCCTCATTTTACCCTGCAAAGAGAATAAATCAGTTTCTGGTGCCCAAGCCCTGATTTTCCAAAGTATGTGACATTAGGGAGTGTTTCATATGGTCAAAGCAAGGCACCTGCTTAGTCACAACTGCCCTGCAGTGCTAGCTCAGAAATTCCACAAACCAGACCCAGGGACATAAGCAGCACAGGAAATACAACAGTGAATTCTGCTGGAAAAATCTCGTCCCATAACACACATGAAAATGGTTCTTTATGACAGCACTCAACTACGTTAATTATGGATGAGAAAATTCCCCTCCTCCCACAGTTCTACTTTGCTGTTCCATTTCTGACAGAATTCTGACAGGATCTAAGCTCTTACTGAACCTTCAGAAAAGTTCAGTGTAACAGGAGAAAGCCTGGTGTCATGGGGAAGAAAAACATGCACTCATTTAAGTCAAATCAGTATTGGAAAACATTTACAGGCAAAGCAAAAACATGAAGGCAAAGCAAACTCTGTCCTGCACCAGGACTCGTCAAGTTCAGAGTTACTTCAAGTCAGGTTTTCTGCGTAATTCAACGGCAGAGAAGTTCTCTATGGAGAACGGTCCTCACTAAAACCAAAAAAACCACCAGCCAACACTCACCCCACCCATCAAGAAAAAAAGGGAAAACAAATTCCACCATGCAGCATCATATTTATACCTCCAGGGCTACCAGCAATGAGTGTCAGCCAGCAGGGCTCCACCACAGAGCTTTCTGAACTGCCTGAGCCACGTTATTCATCACCTGCTCCACAGGTTGCAGCTGAAGGAAATGAAATAGATGCTTTACCAGAAAATCTCTGCAGTGTTTGGCATTCACACATCAGTCAGCTGTAATTCGAGGAGCTTCGCCCACAGCTACCTTTAACATTGCACCTCTGTGCAAATTACAAGTACAATACAATAACACACGATAATGGTTGCAAAGGTCTAGTGCCACCAGGGAACTTCGACTTTTCTCTTTCATTTTCAGGCAAATATAAATCAGTTGCAACTGATACATAGTGTTACCCTTTCCAGATACATAAATACTGGGAAAAAACCCAAACAACCCACCACTGTCTCATGCTTCAGTTTCTAAGAATCCAGCAGACATTAAACACATAATTTTACATAACCAAGTCTAGCAGTACTGACAATCTCCTCAAAGTTCTCATTAAAATAACCTCCCCCCTACACAACCTGAGAGAGTAGACCTGCCAAGCTTGAGAGATTGACAAGAAATAATCAAGAGAGAAGGTGACTTAAAGAAATGGTTAAGTAAATTTTTGGAAGAGTTATTTCCTGAAGAAGGCATCACATCTTGTGAGCTAAAGCTGTGAGACCACCACCAAGAAAAACGTGCCCTGCCTTGCAGGCAGCACTTCAACAGCAAACAGCTTGGGGAACTACCTACCTCTGGAATCCTTCCCTAGCCTGCATTTCTGCAAAAATGGGAGCATAGAACAGCACACCTCCCAGGGTTTCCTTCTTCAGCAGGAAAAACAGAGGTAATATAATTAGTCCCAGGCTTAAAAATATTTACATTACTTGAGACCAACGCAGTCTGATGACCTGCAGAGAGAATTACTCCGGCAGGAACGCCTTCTTCATAAATCATTCCACTCGTTATTCAAACTCCGTTTCACAAGTTTATGCTCAACTTAATCTCGAATTCATCTGCCCGTGAACCAAGCAATCTGGTAGCCAAAACTGTTCCCTTTCTTTCTCATGAAGAAATACATCAGGGAAAAAAATTAAATCCTGCTTTCACGACCACGTATTCATTCACAGCTGCAGTGAAGATAATGGAAGGTCCAGCTACCCAGGCTACTGGGGCAAGTGGTCACAGAAAAAGAACAGCCTGAGAATCCCTCACCGGAGTTAACCTCCAGCTCTCAACAGCCAACACCTCCGGGCCAGCCCGGGCTGGGAACAGGCTGTGCTCAGAACCTGCTACGCCTTACCCCTGGGGACAACTCTCCGGGGACAGCTCATAGCCCCGGCCCGGGACACCACGGAGCGCCGGTGCTTCAACGCGTGCGGGGCGAGCATCGCCTCCCGCGTGTGCCCGCCGGCCCCCACCACCCTCAGCACACCCCGCCAGACCCTCCAGGACCGCGCCAGCGCCCACACCGGGACCCCCGCGCCGGCTCCTCATCCACAGACACCGCCCCGGGCCCCCGCCGCCG
>VWYN01008886.1:0-45320 GCA_013400075.1 Hippolais icterina | reverse complement strand
AAAAATATTTTTTTAAAGGCAAAAAAGAAAAAAAAGGAAATAAAAAAAAAAGGAAAAAAAAAAAAAAAAGTAGTATTCTGACTCTTTGCAAAACATGATTTCTCCTTTTTGAGTGTGCATGCCAAAACTCCTTCCCTCCCTTCCCTCCCTTTACGTGCATATCAATCACAAATAATGTAGAGAGTCTGAAGTTTACCTGGCAAAGAGAAATAATTCAGACCTTTTATGTCCTATACGGAATGAAATTTGAGAACTGAATTTATTCTGTGTCACTTTGGGCTGTGCCCAAATTCAACTCAGGAAGGTTTCAGAGACAAAACTCAGCAACCAGCTGTAGTACTGTCTTCCAAGTAACTCCACAACTGCTAAAGGATGTGGATGAACAATACATAAAAATAAGGCTAAACAGGAAAAAAAAATGCACCTCATTCAAGTTGTTTAGGACCTGCACATCAAAGCTGCATACCACTTTATGAAAAATTATCTACAGTCCACTTCACTTTTGTTTGAGGGTTTGCCTGTCTCAGTGGTTTCCCTCCACCATCACAGAAAAAGAATGAACTTTTCACCAAACAGCTAAATAACACACCTGGAAACTGATGGAGTGTTTTGGGTCCCTGTGTTTATCTCGCTCATATTGATGGAAGGGGAGTCAAAAGAGTGTAATGAAGTTTTGCCCTCTGTGTTCCATTATGACACAGTGACAGAGAACCTCATTATTACCTTGTTCTGTTTACAAGGATGGGACTAATCTTTTGAAAAAATGCAATCAACCAGGCTTTCCACAAAATGCTGAATATCTTTACTAAATTACAAATCTTACGTTTCAGAACTAATGCTGTTCTCCATTTCAAGAAAGCTGTATGTATCTGCTTTTTAATTAATTACTTACCTGGCGCTCTGTTGCAAGATAAATACATTTCGGGTTGTATTATTAGCAAACAATATTATCTTGTATGCAGCCTATTGGTTTGTCAAGCACTGCTAGCATTAGAAGAGTGTGTCTCTGCTTTTTTGGCACAGTGGAGTTTAGGGTATTTTGAACTTCATAAAATGGACAGGAGGCAAGAAAAACTAAATAAAAATGCCAAGAAGTGCTTCAACTAAGCTCAGGAATTCTTTTAATCTTACCTCTTTGTAGGACATTGCCACCAGCAGAGGTGTTTCTTGGCAGGGTTCTGGCACTGGCTGTTCTCCAGAGCCTCTGACCTTCCAACAGGGTGTTGTAGTACCTCACTGGATCTTGCTGGATCAAATCCATTCTTAAAGCTTGTTCACCTAGCTGGCTCATAAAAGAATGTCTTTCCTCTTAAGAGACTTAATTTTTTTCTTTATTCCATATTTTTTCCTATTTCTCTCCTATTAAAGCTATTTATCACCTCCATGTCAACCTCAGATTGTTTTATACTTGCTCCCCTTGTAAAAACCATTTTCTTTATTTGATGATATACACACTGCCAGTTTCTATCCTTCCCCACCACCTTGTTTTGTGTCAATCTTTCTCTCTATTTCCCATTTCTGTTAGCTCAAATCCTGCTGAAATAATTTCTTGCATTTCAGGTACCACAGGGAAGATCTATACCAATTAGGAGAACATACTGTAATAGAGATGTATGAAATTTTTTCATTCTTATAGGCCAATTTTATTCCCACTGAAAGATAAAATAAGGCAACAATTTAGAGACAATTCCCTTTTTCTGAAAAGAGCTATATATCAAGCTAGCTGAGAACTTAGCAGGGCATGCTGCATTTGCCTACAGTATTATTTCTTCCCATCAAAACTCTCCCTCTTAGTTACTTTTGGATATAAAATAGCACATAAAACAGACCTTGGTTATGATCTAAATGTACGAAATAGCTAATACATGGCTTAAAACCCTGAAAACCATTGAGAAATTATTTTAATGAATGCCTATGAGGGCTTTTTGTTATATTTATTGGAAAAATTGTATAATCATAGTACTGTTTTCTTCTGCACAGATGCAGAAGTCATATTCTCTTCCTTGGGGTACAAATCTTTGACACAGAATTTGGCTCATATTTGTCAATATGGTCAGAGAAGGGAAGATACATGGTTGCTAAGCTTTTAAGCTTTGATATATTTCAGAAAAGAGTCAACTCTGCATCAAAATGCTCAGTCAGGTTCTGAAGAAAGGAGCTTGACAGGAAAGATACTTGTCCTGTTTTCTTTAGGGAAGGCAACTGTGGAGATTCCGTCAAAAAAGGACAGCGAGATCTGTTTGTCTTCCACCACCAGGAGGGGCCACAACTGCAACCAAGAACTTGTCCTTGACTTGTACCACACCCCTGCCTTCCTACATCGAAACCAAAAATGACTTGATTTTTCTTTCATATACTTGCCAAAACCTCAAACCCAATTAATTTGTCTGCTCTGCTACCACAAAATCTCTTTAATGGAGAACATAAAGCACACCACGCTATACCTCTGCTAGTAAGTGTGCCTCAGAAAGCAGAATAGAACCATATCACAGAATAAGAATGGGCGATGCTGCTTACTGCAAATCAAAGTGGGGGGCTGGGCTGAGGGGGACTTGAGCTTTTTCACAGCTCGGTATTAAAAGGTAACTGTTTGCATCTCTGCTCCTGTCAGGAAGAGCTATTCTCTGAAGCAAATGGATTCCTGACAGTGTTTATTCTGGCAGCTTGAGTTTAAAATAATGATCTCAGACATTAGTTAAGCATTTAACAAACAACGAATTAAGATTTGCATTCTCAGAGAAATTACTGGAACAGGCCTAATTTCTGGTCTGCCAATCAGACAGAAGAAAAACATTAAAGGAATAAATTGCTTTCTCCCATCCTCCTGCCTGCCTTCAGACAGGCAGGTCCAGCATTAAGGAAAATGTGCTTCACTCACGTGTGTCCTCCAAGGCATTGGAGTTTACTAGGCACTGTTTCTCCAGTAAAGGCCATTCTTTTGTGACAGGCAGTACCAGTTGTAGGGGAAAGTCTGTACATGCAGCCATGTTTGCACCAGCCCAGCTGCCCTCTTTCTGTCTGGTTCAAACCTGGAGCTGACTCCTTCCTACAGAATTTTGGTTTTGTGCCTTTGCCATCATCACTGCCCACAGCTACACCAGACTAACAGAGCAGAGACTTAGTACCTTTTTTACTAAAAATTTGCAGCCTCCCTCTTGAAAATCAGTACTTGTCCCTTGTTTTTGTTTTGCTTGCTTCTTTTATTTAGTTTAAACAGCCCTGGCAGCAATTTGGTCAACTTATTCTCTTTCATCTCTTCTCAGAGCAACTCTTCCTTTTCTCCCTTTCCTTTTCTCCCTACACCCTACCATAGCAGCAGCATGTAGCTCAAGTCATCAAAGCATGTCCATGTCACAGATCTGAAACTCTGCTCTCCAAAATACTGCTGATAAATTGTAACTGGAAGTGTACAGTGGGCAAGGAAAGAGCCTGGACTGCAGGGTCATAAGTCTTGAAAGACTCACCACATTTTTGTTCCAGTTATAAAACTAACACCCTGGGAGGGGAGGCTGGGCGGGGGGTGCTGGGATGAGGGCAGAAGTTGATGAAGTCTGAGCTATAGAAAAGTGCAGTGTGACTGGTGCTAGACCAGTCCATCTGGTGGTTCAGCTTCTTTATGTCTTGCTGTGAGAGGATTGCACGGCTCTATTCATGCATGAAAAAAAGCAGAAGACAGAGAGTTGCTGCTGTGATCTGGTGCTGTCTGACAGTCTGATTGCAACCCCAACCTAGCAGGGCTAAAGGCAGAGAGCAGTGAGAGAGGGGCAGCAAAATCTGAGTGGGAGTGAGAGTTCGATGTACTTTGCTGACACACAAAGATTCCCAGTTGTCAGTGCTAGTTGGACAACTGTTTTTCCCCTACAAATTACTATTAAGAGTTGGTGAGAATTCTCAAATAAAATGAATATAAATGTTTATTCATGCTTCGGCTGTGCTTGGCAACTCCATGTCTTCTGACTCCTTGTCAGGCTTCCTTCGCACAGGCTTCCTTTCTCCCCTTGCAGAGACGGGCAGAGTGTGTGATTGCCATGCTCTCAGGACCACTGATCACCTTTCACTGCTTAACCCAAGACCTCACCATTGTACAAGACTTGCAGCTCTTTGATTTGCCATCCAATTCTCCATAAATGTGCAATAATCAAGATATTCAACAGGACTTGCAGAGGTTTCTAACCACACTGCTCTAACACATAAAGATTGCACAAGGAATATATATAGATGTAAAGTAACCCAGCTCCTACCTGCTGTTCTCTGATTCAGTTTCCTTATCAATTTAAAGCATCAGACTCTTTTAAAGCATTCAGGAGGCATCTTCTCCTCTGTCCTTGGAGCTCCTTCTTTGTCCTTCTCTTCTTGGGTTGTGAAACAAACCTGTCCTTCATAGAATCATAGAATCACAGAATGGTTTGGGTTGGAAGGGATTTTAAAGATCATCTGGTCCCAATCCTCCTGCTGTGGGCAGGAACATCTTCCTCTAGAGCAGGTTGCACAAAGGCCCATCCAGCCTGGCCTTGAACACTTCCAGGGACGGGGCACCCACAAGTTTTGTGGGAAACTGTTCCAGTGTGACACCACATTCATGGCTTCACATTGTGTTCCTTCGTTCCTAGAAGACCCATTCAAATGCCCCACCATGTTATGAGGCTGTAAGCAGACTGGGGTTTTTTTAGCTGGCTGCCATTTTATCAAGAATGCTTCATTTCAAAAGTAAATTACCAAGTGTAACCTTTCTCTACAGTCAGCCCCCTTCTTTGCCTCTGAAATTTTCCAAGACTGTACATGAAAACACTCTGGATGGTCTTGTTCAGTGAGTAATAGGACTAAAATAATTGTGGTAGGGCCGAAGGTATGATCTTGTTTGCGTATCTCAGTTTTCTTTTTAAATGCTTACGCTGTTTTCCAAGAGCACTGATGAAATGAGTAGAAATAACTACACCCAAAATGTTAGACTAATACTTCTAAAACCATCACTTCAGAGACAATAATTTTGGACTATATATATAACTTTTCAGTGCTGTTCATTCATCAGTGACCTCCAGGAGTCTGTGTTTTCAAACTATAGAAGGATGGTAAGATATCAAGGGAAGTAACAAAAAGTGATGTGTACAATACATTAGAGAAACTGAAAGAAGTTGAGAGCAAGAGAAGAAGAAAAAGAAATGCAGCAGGAATCCTTTCCCAGTTTTGCACTGATTGTGTGAGACCAAGGGGCCCTTTAGATGCTGCCTTTGAGGGCATGAAACAATCAGTAACTGCCTGGTAGCTATCTGAAGAATCCACCAAGACAGCACAAAGGGGGTCATCTTGCATCATGTAAGGAAGGATTTGTGTGTGACAAGGCCACTGAGAAGAGGGACAGATGAAAAAACACATCTAAATCTCTTACAGACTATACAAGCTCTATTGTGATAGGCAGGGGTGGATGAGTACATTTTAACCTCCTGTAAATCTAAAATTAAGGAATCCGCAAGAGATGAGCCTGTTTCCATTATAGTTCTGTGTACACAGAGTTTTTGCAAGCTCAGTTGCAAGGTGCAAATAAAAAGAAAGAAAGGGGTTTCTGATATGAGTCTTGTCTCCCCATTACTATCCTTTACACAGTTTGAACCAGCTTTCTTGGGGCAATTGCAATCAACAGAAGAATGGTGCACTCTCTTCCATTCCATACTTCTAAAATAGCACATTAGATGATGGGGGATTAAAACTCTGAAACTTTCTTATGTGTAAATGTTCTCCAAAACCTAAAATCCAAGAAAGGACTGAAACATGTTTTTCTTTTCCTATTTTTGTGGTTGTTTTCAAAATATGATATAAATAAATTTAACTTCATAATCTCATGATAAGAATGACTGCATGAACAAATAATAAATTTTTCATTTTCAGAAGCTGCTGAAATATTTTATTGCTGTAGCAAGATTCATAGTTCTTATCAAATGAGGAGTAAGGGGAAAATGTTTTTCTTCTTCTTCTGTGTTCTACAGAGTACCTGAACCATTTGCAAGAGTCATTCAGGTAGCTCATCTTATTTTCTCTGTCCACACTGAGGATTGAACACTGAGTTCAGCCTGGAGAAGGTAGGGACAATTTCCAAGGACAAATGTTGTTGGTTTCACATCTATGGCTTTTCAGAACCACATGAGAGAAAGAAGCATGAAATGCTATATCTAAAATTGAAAAAGCGTTACTTGAGGGGTTCATTTTTAAAGAAAAAAGACATTGAAAAGACAGCAAGGGGTAAAATTGGCAGGGTAGGAACAGAGGAGCAACAGGTATAGGAGCAGGATATGGAAGATGAGAAGTTGCAGAGAAGTCAGTTAATCTCCACCCAAGTTCTTCACATTTAATGACAGTTTTTTGTTCATTAGCTGAACTAAAACCTCAAACCTCAGACGTGTACATCCTTGGGATTGCTTCACAGACATTGCTTTAACTTTTGTCTCCAGAGACATGCTTGAACCCATTTTAAATGAGTTCGCTTGGGTAACACTAACTGGGACAGCGCAAGCAGCAGAGAACACAATGGCACAGGCAAATAAGTATTTGCACAGATTCTTAGGCAGGATTGCAGCTCATGCAAAGCCCTGTGTTGCCATGAATGCCCTTCCAGTAGCTTCAAGCTACGTCTCATGAGCCTCAGTGGGGGCAGGAGTAAGTCCACCCTCAGGGTCAGCCCTGACACCAGGGCAGAGCAGCATTTGCCTGTCTCTTCTGAGTACAGTTGCACAGGTCTGCAACACAAACTGTAATGCTCTTGACTTCTTGTCTTCACCAGCCATGGCTGGTGTATTATTTTATCCCTTACCAATATGAACAAACTTCAGCTGTCTCTGGGTTAGACTCTGCTGCAGTCTTCAAAGAAAGCCACAGGATTCTTAAGGAATGGACATGGAGGAGGAAAAGACTTGTCCTAAAGAAATAAATCCTCCTGATTTGATGAAAACTGTTATGATGGAAAGTCCCACATGATGGACTGCTTTCCTACTGTATTCATATCTACATAAAATGGCACAAACACACAGATCTATTTGCTACTGTGGGATGTTATATTAACTACAATTATATATATATATATATGTATGTGTATATGCATATATAAGTATATAGAGTGAGAAAGAAAGACATAAATACATACATACGTGCTTGTTTCTTTTTTCTTAAGGTGATTAGAAGCAAGTAGTGGACAGATGAACAGCTGGTTCTTGACTAAACCAGGATACCTGTGTGATTTTTACAGGATGGGAAAATACTGCACAGGATGCCCCAGAATTCTGACCTTTGTGTTGTGTAATATCTCCTGGGTCTTATGGGACACCTGGGAAAAAGTGTGTCAGGAAAGCCTTCTGTAATCTTTGTCTGGCTGCTTCATTTGCTCATCCCCAACAAGAGCTGCAGTTCCTGTGTTTGCCTGCCTTGGGAGGGACCACAGATTCTTACTCTATCTGATGGTGAACATGACTCTCTCAGACTGGTCAAGTCAAACAGTCCAGTAATTCAACCACCCATATGATTTACAAAGGATCTAGTGAACACATCTCATCTTCCTTTATGAAATTCTTCCCTTACACATTCCTTCCCACCAAGTACAAAGGTGAATTCCGGTTTAATGAAAAAACCTTCCAAAATCAGGAGTGATCCAGGTAAGAAACACATCCACTAAGTTTCTCATTCATCACTAAAACTGCATCATGGAAAAGCCATAGTTTAAAAGTGATATAAATTGAGGACATAAGACTGTCTGCTCAACCATTGGCTGTAGGACCTGCTTCTGAAAGAAATCAGACTCAGCTGTAATGCATTTAAATTTAACCTTTTTAATACAATTTTCGTCAGGAGCAGTGCCAGTAAATGGGGCAATAAGGCTTATGTACAGGCAGGAAGACATATGAGAGAGAAAGGAAAACAAGGAGAGGTTCACACAACTGTTGTTTTTTTTTTTTTTTTCTTGCATCAGGAAAAACAGGATTCTGTCGTCATGGGAAAATCTACTTACCTCACAGTAAGTATCTTAAGGCAGAATTTTTTCCTTTTCATTTCCACACATCCCATGCATTTCTTCAGTCCTCTTATAGTTCAGCTTTCTGTTTCATGTTCCTTATCTTGGCACTTCAGAGCCAGTTTACAACATATGGTCTATTAGGTGTACACCTGCACCTGCTTACATAACTCAAGGCTTGCTGGAGTACAAAGACCTTGGTATACAACAGATGTACGAATGAACACACGGTTGAACGTGCTGTGGATACACAAGGATAATGATACTGCTTAGAATCAAATTTATTCTGCTTCTCCTGTGGAGTACACCTGTCTTCTGCTGGTGATTCATGTGCCTCCAGACAGCACAACTTCATTATCCAAAACTAAGCTTAGATCTTCTTTCCCTCATTACTGCACTATGATTGCCCCTCCTACACCTCATTTGGACAGGGCATCTACATGTTCATCTAAGCATTTCATTAGGGTATTCAAGACAAACCCTTAGTAGGCTTGAAAGTGATACACACAGATGCAAACAAATAAACCTAGATGAGCAAATATAAGTGTACCCATGGGTTCACAACAGGTTTTAAACAAATTCCCAGAAAGGAGATTAGAAGTCATGACACCCTTAGCTGTGAGAAAATGACTCATGTTTGTTAATTCCTTCTGGCCATTCACTATCCCCTTAAAAGAGTGCCGTCTTACTTATGCCATGAAGGGAGCTTCCTCAAAGGAGCCTCAACTATGATCTTCTGTTAGATGGAGATTATTCCAGAGGTCAGTTATTAAGTCTTGGCTCCTGCTCCTTCACCCTGTGTAGATAGTGCAAAGGTGATGGAGCTACTCACATCCAGTTGGCAATTAACTGAGGAGTCTTCATGTGGGATAATTCTGGCATAAATGAGTTTACACAATCTGCTTTTGCCTCTGGCACAGGTGTTTGAGAATGTTCAAGGTAGTCTGAGCTTGGTATATTGGGCTCCAGCAATTTGGAGGGGATCTTTAAGGGTCTGAAACTTATAGAAAGACAAAAGAGTAGAGAAATGAAAATATGCTGTGAAACAGAATGTCCAGGCAAGTAGTTGCAAAGCTCTTTTGAATATTTATTAGAATGAAAATTACTTGTTTTACAGACTGGGGACCTTTCACCCCTTCATCTAGATCTACAGTTTCAGGTTCTCTAACATGTCCCCCATAGCCCTCCCACCCCAAATACCCCACCACACAACATGTGGGCCTGCTTCTGCACTGCCTCCATCATCCCTCACTGGCATCACACCTTCTGTGTTTGAGGTGCTTTGACATCTCTGAGACTGCAATCACTGTGTCAAAACTGGTTCACAAGTTCTCAGGGAGTAGGAGCTGCTGGATAATGAAAACACAAGGGCATGATTTCCTTGGGACTTCTTACCTGCATGAAATCAGGAACTTTTCTCCTTGTCTGCAGTTAGTTCACAGGTGAGTGTGACAGAAAGCAGCCTCTGAGGCAGTAGTGGGTCTTTCACTAGCAAATCTTCCCTATATAGCATCCTCAATGGCTTTGCCACCAACAGTGTAATCACCTTAGAAAGCCATGGTTCCCTCTGACAGTAAAGTATACTACCTAGAATTACCTCATCTACTTCTTCCTGTGACTATATTGTCAGACATTATCAGCAAATATTTGCTTATTATAAATTGTCACTGGGGGAAAAAACATGCCAGTCTTTCTACCTCTCAGGTAACTAATGCTTTGTTGTTTTTATCCAGTGAAGAACATCTTGCTCGAATTGTTCTTTCTCTGTATATTGCTCATCCAGACAGGCTGACAAGTGACAAGGTGCACCCACAAGTACAAGTAATTCTGAGTCTATGAAGGAGCAAAACCTTTGTGTTTCAAATGGCATGAGTTTGTTTTCTCATTGTCCCCATCTGCTTCTTCCTAACCTCCATCTCATGGCTTATACAGAGGGTAGGGGAGGATGAGCACATACAATGAAAAGCCTTATTGTTCCTAAAAGGAAAGAAATTCTGCAGTATTTGTTAGAAAAACAAGGGATTTTGGACCAGCAAAATTCCATGCATTTCAACTGCACTATCCCAAGTTCAGTATAAAATGGTAAAAAGGTTCTACATAACGTTTTCAGCTTCAAGTGCAAATTCACTTTGAAAATATTAAGAAACCTTCTATAGTTTTGAGAAAACATTCGATTTGAAAACACCCACATTTCTCATTTTCTATTTTCTTACTCTTCTGTATTGCACTATAGAAAAGCTGAAGCCTTTATTTTATTTGATTTAGGGTAAAGAGAAAGGTAGGAGTTTCAATTGAAATGCAGACAGTACCTGTCAACTTTCATGCTTCTCTCCTGAAAAGCACAGAGGGATCACAATCTGAGACTGCCATGTAAAGTTGTAATACAATGTTAAACATGCGTTACAAGAAAACAAGATTTTCAGAACAGTAATGTGTCTAATGAGAGGTTTAAGGATAATTGCGAACTAGAGTAATAATAAATCATGCAAGAAACACCAGTTCTTAATTAACAGCCCATTATTTTGGGTAAAGTGCAGCTGCTTTATACCTTAGGTGTATATAATTAGGTGAATCATAAACTATGGTTATATTTTTCTAATAGTTGAGCTCTGTAAAGCTAGACTAGGTGCTATTTTACTTTCCCTGTTCCAATTTAGTTTTCTTTTTTAAAGCTGCAGATTAAGTAGGCTCACTCTTAAACAACAGATACTTATTTAATGTTCATATACATGAGACATAAACAAGGGAGCATTTGAAGTCTTTATAACAACCAGTATTACCATAAATCATGCAGAAAAGTGCCTGAGTCTATTACACACTCTTCTAAATGCTGGCTGTGCTTTAGAAAAGCATCTTCAGCTGCATTCCAACCTCAAAATCATTTGCTGAAAGAGAAATTATTTGTTTCAGTCCTTAACAACCAGGAACTAAAAATTTATTTGAAAGTATTTTGTGCTGGCTTAAATACTGACAGTGTTTTCTCAAAAACATGAAAATGCATGTTATGCCTTTCTTCCTTGTAGGCTTGGCTTTCTCAGGCTGTAATTCACTGCAACATATAAGCCTTTATTCCTTTTCCTATACAGGGAGTCATGTAACTCAGAGTGTTTTCCTGTTGTGACTGAGAAGATGAGGAATTATAAAAGACTAACACTACAATTTAACGCTTCAGAGAAACTGTATATCATTACTCCTCTGCAGCCAAGCACACTAATTAATATTTATTGCACCTGTCAAACCAGTAGCCATGGTCAATCTATTGCTGTAGCAGTTCAATGGGAGGCTGGGCACCATATTTCTCCTTGGCAGGCATGTTTAGGTCATCAACAAATACAAAAGCCCTTTTCCTCGGTGGAGCACTGTAAATGCTCTTCTTTCTATTGCAAAATTAAACCATTAATTTTATTCATGTTAATTTTCATCTTACTTTGAAAAAGCAGAAAGAGCAAGAAATTAGAAAAAGAAAAGAAGAAAAGAAAGAAGGAAAATCACACACTTTCTGGGGAGCCTGCCTGACATTATTATTAGAACCAGTTATTTTGGAATCCATGACCTTTTATTTTTATCAGATGTGATGTAAAGGTCACAGAAACATGGGGAGGACATAGTTATAAATCCACATGGAGTTTAATCAAAGGTGGCATGTTGTTCTGAAGTAAACAAGTTAATAAACTATTCCAGTTTAAACAAAGAAAAAAAAAAAAAAAGGAAAAGAAAAAACCCTTTCTGTCAACAGAACTTGATGAACTTGAATGTATCAATGGAATTAATCAGACAAGAAGGATTATAATAAGTGAAATCTGGTTTTGCATCTACAGTAGCCCTTTTGGCACCCTGAGTAAAATGCTTTTATTTTGAGTCCTGCACCTCATTCCAAAGCATGTTGTGGTGCACAGTGTGCTGCTGGGGAGATGTATTCACTCCAGCTAATTACAAGACAGAGAGAACTAAAGGCAACCATGGAGCAGACTGCTTCAGTTCTACCAGCCTGTATCCTGATTGCATCATAAATGCTTGGGACACTGTGAAGTTACAATGTAAACGGAAGAGAGCTATGACACCCTGCATTTCTGCATGTAGTATGACAAGAAATTTTAATTACAGGCCTTAAAAAAATTCCCCCCTTTTTTTCCCTTCTCAAAAATATCAGGCTGGGGTGTGAGAAAAAGGACACTCCAGTGTAGGTACTGTATAAGCTAAAGTCAAAAGCAAAGTATTGGTTCTACATCTTAAGCTTAACTGGTTGTGCTGGGTCCCTGGGAAATGTCTAACATACAGGAGGGTCTAGGAATAGGACAGGAGGCAGAATTGAAATGTCAGCTACCAAGGGTGAAAGTGGTGAAACAACCTAAACTTACTGGATAGAAGATGAGTAAAGAGTTTGCTTCTCTTGAAGAACATGTAATCATCTTGGCAAAGCCCAGTCCTGCATAAGTCATTGTGAACACTGAATAAGATGCCAAGACTTATAGAATACATTATAAAATGGTCAGTGGATGGGGTGTTTTAATGTTATAGGTGCATAATAACAGCATCAAGCTTCTCCCTGCAAAAGAGTCTAGGCTGGTTTTTTCAGTACAATACTCAGAGAAATAGATAAATGCTTTGAATATCTCACTAGCTGTCTAAATAACTCTTTGAAATAAGAACTGGCTGTCAGACCTACTGAGGTACATTTGAAAATTACTTTAGCAGTTACATGATTCAACAGACGTCTAAATACCTTAGGAAATACAATCCTTTATGGTTAGATATACAAGGACAGATGTATATATATTTTGTCTCTTATACTAGGGCTTGTTACTCAGATGGGTCTGGATCCACTGGGAAAATTTAAGTCATGCCACACACAGCTCTTAGGCACTTTGCCTTCTTAAGGTGTCCTAGGTTACAATGTAAAATTGTGCCCAAGATATGTATTCTATCCCCATGAGCCGTTAGAGCCAAGGTGAGGCAGTGTTTTCCTTATCTTCTGTTAATGAGCCTAACAATGCCTTGCCACATGACTCATAGATAACTCCCTCTGGCAGTTATCTCTGTTTAATGGGCCATCAAGGACCCACTGCATGACTCATAGAATGAGATCATCCCATTGTGAGATGCTCCGCCCAGGGGGAGGAGCCAAGCATTCCCACCTGGATAAAATCCAGGGTTTGAGACAGCACAAGCAGCTTTTATCCACTGGACTCCCAGAGGAGACAAGAGCTACCAGACCTTTCTAAAGGAATCACTGCTTTGACAAGACCATCTCATCTGGACTGCCACTACCATCCTCACAGGGTGTCAGGTTGTATTCTGACTCTGTCAGTGGGGGTTTTTTTTGTACTATTACTTTTATTTTATTTTACTTTCTTTTATTTCTTCTCTTTTCCTCTTATTAAATTGTGTTTCTGACTTGGAGTCTTTCACTGGTTCTGCTTTCAAACCAGCACATAAGGAAACCACAGCTCAAAGCTGAGTGCTTGAGGCTTCTCCATATAGTGAGAAAAACAGGTTCCAAGCCACCACCTGCTAACGCTTCCATACAAAGACCTCATACATCAGAAGTCTTCAAGTATCAGAGCAAGGCAAAATCAGCTTAAGGAAATTTCGGCACCCCTTCATTCTTGTAATAGCTGGTTGCTTAACCTAAGAAACAGGAACTGTGTCAACTGTGGCATAAGTCCCTGCCCAAGTGACGGGTGGCCTGAACGTGGGTCTCCAGCTCCCAGCAGGGAAGCGCAGGGAGCCAGGGTCAGAGCAGGGGAGGCAGGATGCAAACATTGGGGTGACTGAAATGAGTGCTAAATGCTGGCGTCTGTTTTGTGAGCCTAACCTATATTTCTTGGCTCTTTAATTCCTCCACAGGGTTTATTACATGAGGCTGGTGAAATGTATCAAGAAGTAAACTGTGGTCTGAATGTGGAAAGAAGTCATTTTCCCCATCCATATAATTATAGAACTAATTCTAGGGTCTTTTGTCAGCTGTCTTGCCTCTCCTTAAATGCTTTTGGATGGTTGTAGAGCCATAAAATGGGTTCAAAATAATACTTGAAATTAATACATTTTGATTTAGATGACCATTCATTTTATAGCCCTAGTTAAAATGTCAGGGAGATTTAACAGAAGATAAACTTTATATTTGCTAGAATAATCCTAGCAGCTTGGAGTCACGTTTTGAGGGCCTAGTGTTAACAGTATTTTCCATTTTCCTTAACAAATGGACGGTAAGTTAGCCATCAGTTAATTATTGACAGATAGAGGTGATATATTAGATAATATTTGGTATCAGAGAATCACAAGAATTAAGTGCAGAAAAAACTTCTTATGCCATTCATGTCCCTACCAATATAGAGCCTTTCTCTATATCTATACAGTTCACTTTACATAACCTAAGAAATGCTGCTTTCATTGTTTCTCCTGGAGTCTATTCATTAACAGGAGCTTTTTTCTAATATGCAGCTTAAACGTTCATTACTTTATTATACTTCACAATGAAATGAACTCAGTGCTTTCAGCATATAGTCATAATTTTTACCTATCAGCTGGAAGTGTACTCTACTCTATGAAAATGTCAGAATTATCATACAGCTACTGCCTGATAAAACATTACTCAAATCCTGTAATGTTTTCAAATCTTGAGCTATTAATAATTTAACATAATTAATTCCAAACACTTCACTCAAAGTGAATCAGAGAAGATGATGGGGAAATGATGCATATTCTGTCTTTCAACAGTGGACTTAAATATGGAAAACAAGGAAAAGATAAAGAGCTGCCAACACTTACTTAGAGTGTAATTCGCTTGTTTTGAACTTACTGTAAATTTCACGTTTCTAAGACTTTCAACTAACTTCACAGGCATAAATGAGAAAAAACCTTTCCCCTATCACAAGCAAGCAATTCAACATGGTTACAGCTGTTTGTCAGGCATAAGAAGAAAATAAACAAATTAACAAATGGGTGAGATTTCTCTACAAAGGGGAGTAACAATTAAGCAAACAGTCTTATAGAAAACCCTTTAAAATGCAATACATGGAGATTCCTTCCTCTTTTTGTTAAAGCTTATCAACAAAGAGTATTGTATTGCTAACACTTTTGCTTGATTAAATCTTCTTTAAATACATGTTGTTGTTGCTCTTTTCATGACAGGGTTTTTTTTAAAGATTTTATTTATTGAAATCTAGGCTGGACCCAACCTTTGTTTTCCTGGCTGGAAATTCTTGCTGTTAGAAAGAACTGCAGGTGCTGAATTATGGCACAATACATCACAGCTGCAGAAGTGCACCTGGAAAAAATTAGACTAGTAATAAAAATTTCACCTGAGAAGTGCCAAATTGGAAGTCTCAGAGATTGAATGCTTCCATTAAGCCACCACTCAGGAGCAAACCAAGTAAAATAAATATTGAAACTTTCTTCTTCACTTTGACCATGAAAACTTATTTCAGATGTGTTTTCCTTTCTATTTGGGGAAAGAAGGGAAGAACTCAGAGAGAGCATATTCATCTCTAATCTCCATTTAATCCCTAGCCAACCTCTACTGCCAATAGAAGTACCAATTAGTACTAATTGTAGTAGACACTAATAGTGTAGACACCTGTCACTATCTATTGAGCTGGGACTGTCAGTAAATTCACAAAGACCACCAAAGAAACATCTGGAATAATGATGATCATCATTTTGGTACTGACCCAATCTGAAATTAAACTCTTGATTTTGAGGTAAAAAGCTGAGCAATGCTTTTTGAAGGTACCATAATTTAATAAAAGTAATGCACATATATATATAGGTTTTATTACAGAACCACACAAAAAATGATACAGAATTTGTTACCATAGCAACAGTGTTTTCTGCACTGCACGGACCAACAATACTCACTATTTTGGAGCATTACAATGGATTCGTGCTTTATAAAACACCACCCCCCCTATGGACAGTGGCAGGACCTGTGTGGGTAGAATGATGAACCCCAGTCTGCCCTGATCCTCTCCACAGCTGACACATACATCACTCATGCCCACACAGGGCAATGTTCATGTTCTCCTATTTCATGTGTAATAATGTGGTAATTTTATATGTAATATGTCACAATATGATGGAAGGTGGCCACCTTTAATTTTGACAAAAAGCATGTGGAGTCTGTCAGCTTCAGCACAACAAGGGCAGCTTAAGGGCCGAGCCTGAGCATAGTTTCCAGGCCACCTACAGATTCTGTAAGTCATTCCAGTAAATGCTTCCTTCCCTCAAAGTGGTTGTGGGAAGGACAAAAACTCCCATGGTGTGAATCACACTAAACGAGCCAAACACAGGGCATGTGCTGCTTGGCCTGGTGTGGTGATTAATTTTTCTTAAATGATTGTTCTGTTTACCCCCAAAATGTGTAAGTTGTAATCTCTCCCCAAGATGTATTCATTGTAACCCCTGTCCATCACCTCATCCTCGATTGTTTTACTCAACCCCTCCTACCTTCTGTTCCCATTAGTTCATAAGATGTGTTCTCCTCCCCTATCAGTATCCTGTTGGTCCAAACCTTGGATCCACCCCCTCCCTATAACTCTCTCTTAAGCTGAACCATGAGGTCTCTCGCTCTCTCTAGGCCTGCGTCTCTCTGTCTCTCTGGCTCTGCCGCCCCCTCTGCCTCTGGCCTCATTCTGGGCCCGGGCCTGGGCCTGGCTCTGGCCTTGGCCTTCCTGCCTCTCGCCTCTCCTTTGGGAACCGTGCTCCACCCCCCCGGTGTGGGACCCCAAATAAACCTCATCTGATCAGCATCCTCAGAAGCCGTGTCATGTCTTGCCTGCCTGCATGCTGCCATTAGCTGGCACAACCAAGAGACAGCTTCCCAGAAGCCCCAGTAAGGCTTTTGTACCTGCCCTACCTCCAGGACCCAGAGATATGTTGACCCCAGCCCCCCTGCAGCTGCTTGCCAGGCCTGAAAAGAGCAGGAGGGGAGAATGCAACAGCCTGGGGATGGGAACCAGCACCTGTTGGTTTTAGGGGAATTTGTAATTCCCATAGTTATTCTGGAAGCACTCCAGGCACACACTGCAAACACAAGTAACAAGCCCATAAAACACTGAATATTAGAGATTACATGTAAGCATCATAGAGAAAAATTAAATCCATTAAAAATCCCTGCCAAGCCTTGATTAGCTATTATTTTTTTAATTCATTGTAACATACACTGTGCATAAGAGAAAAACTAAGAAACATGAATAAGAGGGAAATTAACAAACACATTAATTTTCATTTTAACTTAGGCCTCTTGCCTGAAATAAATGGCAGTGGTCATGGTAACTCATGTAGATGAGTATGATATGTTCTAAAATCTTCTGGATGAGGGAGCCCTGCAGAAACACCAGCAGGCTGCCATTTGTGAGCAGCTTCTCTCTGACAATGAAGAGAACCACCTGCAGTACTCAGAGCAGGTCATTCTTCCTCCATGCGGGACAGCTGGACAGCCATGGATCCTCAAGCAGTTTCTTTGCATCAAAGGAAAAAGGGGGATTGGGAATTCAACCGATTCCTGCAAGCTGTGTTCTGCTTGAAGTTGAGCACCAAAGAAATAGACAGGAATATATATGGAGAAGACTTTGGGAAAGCCTTTTCCCAAAGACAGGAGTATTTCATTTTTCAGTTCACAGAGAACACTTTAAATTTCTGCAAGTTGGGAACTCCACCATGAAGCTTCTGTCTATATTCTAATCTCAGGGCCAGCAACACATGTCAGCTCCAGCAGTGCCTGATGGGCCCAGCTAAATTCATAAGGGTGGTCACTTTTCTTCATCTCTCTTGGGGGAAACACAGGAAAGGTTTGCCATTAATCACTAACTCTCCAGACAAGACATGTATCTGGAGTTCCTTTGCTCACCAGTAGGCTATGCAGATAAGCCTGAAAAGGTGCTCATTTGCTCCTTGCTTTTCAGTGCAACATTTCACATTCTCCAAGCAGGCATGAAGTGATGGCTTTAACAGTGCAATCTGCCTATATGCTCTGAGAGAAATATTGCTACATGCAGCTAAGTTTACACTCAGGGGCCTGAGTATACCCCCTGAGAAGGCCTGTCTGTTAGAGAAGCTTCTTGGCAAAGACATCCCTCTTCTTTTAAAGAATTAATTAAATTGGTCACTAAGGGAGGGTAAAAGAGCTCAGCAAAAACCTTCAAAACAGAAGATGTAATCAGACTATGGACATTACTCCACCCATGTTTGCTTCAGCAGGCTGGTAAACGCAACTTCTCTTGGAGAGAGGCAGCACAAGAAAAGCTCCACAGAAGGAGATGAAGTTGTTTCTCCAGGCCCTGAAGAGCATTCTTCCTCATCTCATGTTCCAGGCCAGAGTATTTTGACTGACACAGAAGAAAGTACACTGTAACCCTTGCCTTTCCATCACAGCCCTTCAGCAGGGAGGATTTGGACAAGTTAAGAACCAAGCAGACACAGACAAAGAAGTACAGGGTGTCTTTCCTCACCTGTTGAAAGAGGGGAAAGCCAATCTTTGTCATGAGGGGTGAAAGAAATCTCTGTTTTGAGAGCACACTGTGCACTGTCTGTGAGATTCCTTATTTATTTGACTGTTTAATTCAGTACATGACTTCAGACATGTAGTCAGATGTCTCGTGCTCATTTTCAGTCAGTTGACAAACTGTCTGAAAGTTTGAGTCATTTGATCAAATACTTAATGAAATAATCACTGGCTGAATCATGCTGACAGATCCAGGTTGGATTCTCCTTTAGCTGATTTTTTGTAGACTAAAAAGTTGCCTTGTGCTGAATGTAGCTAAAATGTCTCTTTGATCAGGCAGTTTGTCTGCTATGCTGAAGGTACCTTGTGCATATCTGCCAAACACCCTCCTGCTGCCTCCACTCTGCCTGAAAACCATGACCAACTCACTCCTCCTCTCCTCTCTGGGGCCACCACCTCCCTCTTTCCTGTTCTCAGCTGGTGACTGTCCAGATGGACTTGTATTCCTTTGGATTTCTTTATCTTACTCCAGTGCTCTGCCCCCAAGAGAGCCTTGCATCCTGTCCAGTCTCACCCTTGGTCCTCACCCATGAGTATCTGCACTGGAGATGTTTTTGGGGGTGTTCCCTACTGCCATGACCAGCCACAGCCTTCTTTTACTAGTTAGGTTGCATTTTTCATATTGTTTCCACACATCTAACTTTCACAGCACTCGCCTCAAGATAAGAGCCACCTACACCATGTGGGCCAAGTTGGGTTCTGTGCCATTCCATCATTGACGTTTACAACACTAGATTGTGTTGACTACTACATAAAATACCATATCCTTGGTGCTGGGGGTTCTAGCTTAGTAGCAGATGTGTAATAATTAAAATGTTAATAAAATACATTGATCTTTATTACAAAAATTGTTCCTCTGTTCTTTGCTCTTACAAGTCTCTGTGATTGTGTTGGTTTCAAACAGATTTGGGAGAAAACCCTCCCATGGGGTCCCCCTTCCCCCTCCCCCACCCGGTTCGGGAAGAAAGACTTCTTGAGAGAGAGAGAGAGAGAGAGAGGTGGAAAAGACCTGTTTATTACACAGGCAAAACACTCCCCAGCACAATACCCGGTGACACGAGCCTCGTGCCGCTTATGGNAAAAAGCCAACTATAATGTAGAGCTAACTATGCTAGCCCTAAGCTACTCCAAAAAAAAAAAAACCTCCCAACTCTCCCAGAGGGAAAAAAAACCCAGCTTCTTTTTTGTCTTGCAGATTCCTCCCCCACCTCCGTCTCAAGGTCCATCCAAGGAGCAGAGTTTTCCTGGGGAAAAACAAACTGTGCCTTCCCCCTCCCCCCCTCTTTTTACACCCAACAGACGACTGAGGGATAAACACATCACCCTAGGACAGTGATTAACTGGAAACCTTAAAATTAAGCTTGCAGCACCCATAATACAGTTTGGTTTCATTCTGAGGAATATTTGTAGATGCATACGTTCAAGATTTGCTCACTCTGAGTAAATGTTTCTGCAATATTCACTATCTGCTCCAGTTGAGGAAGTTAAAGTAACTCAGGAAATGATCCTGGTCTCTGAGAAATAATCCTGAGTGATCTTGGCCAAGAATAATCAGAGAAGAAACATCATCTAGGCCATAAAACTATCTAAACTGGATTGTTGGTGTTTCTCATTAAAAAAAAGGCTATTTAATATTGTCTTGGAAGACCACCTTTCAGGTCCTTCAGCATCTTTTGGTGCAGAAACAGATATGAAAAGAGCATGAAAGGCACCTTAAAAAAATATTTAACAGATTTTTCTAGATGTATGTTATATTTTTCAGAATCTGCATGATCTCACTCATTTTGTAGCTAATCCACTGCAATCCATCAACTAAACACATAGACTTTTAAAATAATTTTTATGAACTGGAAGAACAAAATACTAGTAATCAAAAACTGACCGTCCCTATTTTGCACTTTACACTATAGCACTTTGCTAGAATCTGCTCTACTCTTGCATATGCTCTTTGATCAATTGAAAAGAATCTTCTTCTGAGAATTTTTCTTTTTTGAGAGAAAATTCCTATTTTAGTGTGGGCTAAAACAGTGCAGCTTCCTCAGAGAATTTATGATGACAGTGTTAGGATTGGGACAGATATTTTTGGATGTCTAGTTATTCCAAATCTTTTGCCTAGGCTACTTTAACATTTTGGTTTTTTATGACAGACTTTGAAAACACAGCTTATAGAAAAATACAAATATAACTTTGAAAACACAGCTTATAGAAAAATACAAATATAAAACAAAAATACATGGAGCAAGTGGTTTTATCCTGACTACTCAGAGATGAAAATGATCATGACTTGTGAGCCCCACAGCAAACACCTTTATGGCATTTTCTAGTTCTTTGTATTTATTGATAGGATATACTTCTCCATTCACTAGAGCCTGCCAGTTGTCATAATAGCATTTATCAAACTCCAGGGTGCATAAAAATGCATTCTTTATATACTTGAACTATTTACGTAACAGCTGAGTCAAATTCTTAGTTTTGTTTGCTCAGGGAAGCTACAATTATTACAGTAATTTTTAGCACTAAAAATATAAACTCCAATATTCCTAAAGATTCATGCTTGCACTGAACATTTTCAGTACTTTCTTTCACTTTTCAAAAATTTATTTATTTATTTTACATTAATTTTGGTGTGATACTCCCCACATATCTCATTTCTAGTGCTTGCAAGGTTTTGTCTAGCCTGTCTGGCAAGCAAGGCTCTCTGTATTTAAAGGTGCAGAATATGCTATGAGCTCCATTCTATCATACCAATTAATGTTTGACTTGTTTGTCTGCCATGTGATGAATTAAAAATGCATGATTCCAATGCTGGCGAGCTAGCCATTTTCTGGATATAATCTCCTGGATGCTGCAATTCTTCCAGTTGATCTTTTTGCCCTCCCTGGGTTGGCAAGTACCATATATAGCCTACTGCTCAGATCTTTCCCTAACAGATGGCTCTCTTTAGTGGTGGGGATTCAATCTGGTGATTCCCTTTAATATGCTTTAGACTGAAGAATATCCAGGGAAAGGGAGCTGATTCACTCTTCTAAAGCAAAAACTAAGAAGATGAAGTTAAGCAGACATGCTTTCTGGACTATGTGCTGTTATGTTTATATGCCATAAATCAGAATTTTTGTCAACATCAATTAAAATGTAGTTTCCTCTGTAATAAACATTACATAGAGAAATAAATCAGCTTTCATTTATTCTGTCATAAATGGAAGAAGAGAATTTCATGTTATTTTATGGATAATCTCTGTGAGGCAAACTGAGCACAATTACATATTTGATTTTAATTAAAACTCAGGATACCCTTCAAGTTTTGTTAGGAAGATGTCCTGGGTATGATTAACTGAGACCTGTGCTGAGAAGTTAATTTGACACACAACATATTTTTCATGAGGTAACTGTCATAGGAAGTTGTTTGTAATAGCTATCTTTCCCAGGCCTGTGGGGGCAACAAAAAGTAATAGCTTATCCTGAAGCAGCAACTTCTCTAGTATGCAGCACATCTGTTTAACAGTCCCAGTGGTGTTCACAGTAATGTCATTAAGCTGAGAGAAAAAAAGAAAGAACCAAAAGATGCAGATACTGATAAAGGTGTTTCATTATACCCACTGTACACAGAATAACATTAGAACTCAGTCATAAAATAGTTTTAGGTCACAATAAAATCAAAACCCACAGAAAATACCTGGGAATGACAAAGGAGTTACAGTTTATGAGCATCGGGCTGGGTGGAATTGCCAAGTTGGAGAGTAAAGCACAAAAGAGCACTAAGAAATCCTGTTTGGTACGAGGGAGGGAAGCTATTATACGCAAAGCTGGCAATGAGAATGCAGTGTCATTAACTGTTTTCTTTTACAATATTTGACACCAGGATGGCTTAATGCTATGTTGTTTTCTCTTCAAGCTACAGTTTTCCTTTGCAAGAGTGTGAGAGCAGAATTCTAATATAGGTATACACTGGGAAAAAAGGACCTCACTGCTATGCTTTGTCTTTTTCAATCTCTTACACTTTAACTGGAAGGTCATTTCATTTATTACACACAGAAAAGGGCAGGAGCCAGGCTTAAAACTTGCTATGTACTCGTATATCAAACTGGCACTTATTTTGTTCTCACCTATCTGTCTTAGCTTCCTACCCTGATCACTGCTGTAGGTGCATGGTCTGTCTAGAGAGAGGTGAAAATAACCTCACTGCAAGCACTCCTCCTTCACACCCTTCCAAAGGAGTTACCTGAACTTGGGGTATGGGTGTCAGAATTGTTTGGTTGTTGCACAAGGCGTCTTCTAACCTCAGCAGCTATTCCTCTGCATGAGAAAGCTACAAAGAACATGTGCTCCATGCTGCAAGTTCACAAAGAAATTTCATCTATTCACAGCTGGTTTATTAAAGGAATCTAGCAAATGACAGTATCATTGAAGCATTACATTTTCTGCCCCTTTCCTTTTGAACATAGCTTTGAAAATGTAACCAATATAAGCTGATAGAAACCAGTTGCTGGGGTTGGTAGGGTGTCACTTATATTTCTTGAAAACTAGAAGTTATTCAGTCCCCTCTACCAGGGTCCAAATTGTGCTTTGAGCAACAACAGCTGCAAGAATATTTTCCTTGCCTGTCCAGGGCTAAATGTACTACCATGTCTGCATCGCCTTCCCAGTTTCTGGGCTGACACCTCTCCTACCAGCACGGCCTGGCCACAGCACAGCTAC
Organism: Hippolais icterina; assembly: GCA_013400075.1. NCBI lineage: Eukaryota > Metazoa > Chordata > Aves > Passeriformes > Sylviidae > Hippolais > Hippolais icterina. The sequence continues at coordinate 22,131 of VWYN01008886.1, read as the reverse complement.
CACACTGCTGAGTAGCCAGTGGAAATATTCTGTACCAGGCTCCAGTACAGTAGGGTCAAGGTGTGGAAGTGCAGAAAAAAGAAGTGAAGAAAAAAACCACTCTTATGTAATGCTCCATCTTTTTCATATGAACTCTCTCTTTGGCAGAGGTAAAACCACATAGGTTTCCTCCCTCATTCTTCTGGATTATTACTGACAATGCATATGCTCCAGAGTGGGTATGTTGTGTGCAATAACATTTTGTTAGGCAGCACGCAGACATACAGATAGAGCTTACTCAACTCCTGCAAGAGCCTGAGTTACGAACAGAAAAAACAGCTAAAAGGTTGGAGGGAAAGCCAGAGATGTGGTACTGTTTCTCAGGGTCAAAATAGCAATTCGGAACAAAATAGTTAACAGCATCCCTAGCTGGCAGTGGCAGGGTCCCTTCCAGCAGGATACTGTGGTGAGCAGCACAGGTGGGTAAGACCCATTATCCTCTGCTGAGGATGCCTGTTACATTTATAGAGAACTATGACCAAATATACAAAATATATCAGTGCTTAGGCAGTTAACATCCTTTTCATTTTAACAAGAAACCTTGAAGCCTTTTAAAGCTACAGACTGAAGGAGAAGCAGCCGGTCAGTACTCCTGCAGTAGAGTATGGCCTCTCCTCTGGGATTCCTACCCATTTTTGTAAAAAAAGAGTAAGTTGTGTTTGGAGCATGTCCTGAAGTACTGGATCTCTAATTGGCCCTTTTCCTGACCAGAAGCTGCCTGTGGGCCTGGCTTTACATTACTGATGGGCTGGAATTAGATGTTCTTGCAGATGGACCCCTGTTTTTAGTAGTGTCTCACCCCTGCACAAATCACATACTAGGGGACCTTGTTGTGCTGCCATAGAAAGGGGGAAAGAGAAGAAAAAACTAATTATCACAGAAAGTTTGTGCCTCCAGAGATGTGCACTGTACACATGTGAGGATACACAATTAAGCTGTGAATTATGCACAGTTTGGCCTGTACAATATTGCTAGCTGTCTTACAGATTGGTTTCACTCCAGTCCAAATTCTCAGCCTAAAAGGTTAAATATATAATACTCCATATTGTCAGAAATCCATTTTTCCTTCTTTCAACAGTAGGAAGAAGGTGAACATACAGCTAATTAAAATACATTTGTTGAAAAGGTCAGGCAGAGCTATAGTTCAGCTGAATAGAAGGATTATGATCCTATTCACCTAGGCTGGTAACAAACATACTGAAGATGGAGCCTAAGATACAATTAATCTGTTATGCTGTCACAAAATGGAAGATGGCTCAAACTTAATCGTGTTCTGGTCCTGCAAAAATCCCAATCCTTAGTGGTCCCAACATGCTCTGGTCCAATCATAATAGGCTATGACCATGCCTTTCACAAGAGATTTAAGGAGTCTGTTGCTCCAAGTCTATTCAAATGCAGTTAGAGCATCTCATTCATGTTGCTGTGAAAATACCAGTTTACTTTACAGAAGTAATTCACACAGCGCAGCCACATATTAGTGGCTACTACCTCCTGGCAAATAATGAAGTAATTAAAACCTATTCTCAGTTTGAAACCACTGATCATCCTCTTCAACCTGGGAGAAAACTTACAACAAAGAAAGTTAAGCATGCCTACATCTTCTGTGGAGTCTCATCCCGATCTCAGTTCAGGAGTCTGATATTTGACTTTATCAAAGACAGGACCTGTTTTATGTTTAGATTTCAACAGCCCCTAGAGGAATCTAAAGGTATCTCCTCTGCATGAATACATAAAAAACAAAGTTGTGAACATAGCATTTTTCATGCTACTCACTGTTCTGAGTCAGACACTTCCACGAAGCCATAGACTGGAGAAGACTTATGCCAAGGATAGTTGAACATTAAAGAGAAAAAGATTACATTCATCAGCCTCTCACACTACCCAGAAGAGGTTTGAAAAGCCATATACTTGTGCTGCTTGTGATCATTGTTAACCCTGGGGCTTTTTGTTGCCAGCTCCTGATCCAAGCCAAACTTTATCATGGGGAGTCCTGTCGAAACTGAAGGGGCTCAGTGGCTCACCCAGCCCCTACATGTGTGTGACCTGTGAGGTGATGCTGTATGACTGTATGGCCCATGCATTTCTGAATAGTCATCATGTACCAGGGAAAAAGATGCAGTTGTCATTTATACTGGAGTGAATCAGTACATCAGCAGAAACAGTAACCAAGAGAAAACATAGTACCTGCTTGATTATGCTTAGAGGTAAAAATGCAAACAGGCAGACAGCAAAAAGTTAGGTATGGGTACTGTGATTGCAGAAAATGAAAGGCGGCCCAAGACAAAATGTATTTATAGGTCTTCAGGTTGAAGGAGGTTTAAACTTATAAAACTACAAGGACTGACAGAATTATGGAGTTTAATTCATGAAAATACAGGTGGTCAGTGACCAGGATTAAAATTTAGGTTCAAAATACAATGGACCAAAAGCTAGGTGCCACAGTGCTGATTTCTTAACTACTTTCTCCTTCTAAGATTCAATATTTCTTATGCAATCTAAAAGGTTGCTGGTACAGGTGATCTTGTACATCATTGTTGTGCAGAGCAACAAAACATGTAAAGTTTTGCCCAACTATCTCAAAAATTTGAAGCAGCCTTGAGAGAGAGGGTAAATTAGCATGAGCTACAGTACTTCTGCTCTGCAGTGGTTAAACAACAGATCCATTTCCCACACAGAAAGGTAGAGACTCAGATGGCCATGAAGTGCCCTGTGCAACTGCACCCTACCAGCATGACACACAGTGCCATTTCCCCAGCTGGCAATGCATCCAGCCTGGTCTCCAATAGCACCACAAAACCATGTGTCACGCACGCATTCTCATATACAAAATGGGCTCACAAATAGCCAGCATGCTGGGCAGGAAGCTGCCTAGAGCTAATCGACACATGCAGCTAATGACAACAATAAGTCTTAAGTCCTGTTCCTCAGGCAGAAGTTCCCACCCAAACTCTCCCATGAAGATTGACATCTGTACTTTCTTTCTTCCCAAGTCCTAAGCAGAATCTCAATTCCTCTGCCTAAGCAGCTCCTATGTTGAAAGTGTGTGATTATATAAAAATAATGCAAGATAAGTATGGGAATCAGGAAAAAGGGGTTGATGAAATATACTTGATTATAAATCCCATAGCTTAAGGAAAAAATGTTCAGCTGTGAGAAGAGAGGGCTGTGTTTCAGTATGGTTTAATCCACCAACCCAGAACAACAATTAAAGTGAGGTGTTATCCCATGTGGGCCTGTGAACCAGTACAGACTTTAGCTTTACACCCAGTCTATTACACCATCTCTGAACTTGTTCAGTGCACATTAGCACAGCCCCCGAGGTACTTTTGTCCTTGCCCCAGAGCAATCCTGGCCTGAAAGTCAGAGGATTTCAGAGGGCCCTTCAGGCAAAGCAGAACTGAGCAGTGGCAGTCAATCACTTGGTAGATGAGCACAGAAGCCACAAGCAAAGATCGTATGCCAAGGAGGAGGCAGCGGGTGGTCTCAGAGCTGTTCTGAAGGTGGACACAGCTGGACTGGCCCCCCCAGGGAGCCCAGTCTGGCTGCCCATGGCCTCCAAAGGCTGCTCACGCTGGCCTGTAGATGATTTTTGAGAGGGAAAGTTTCCTCCGGGTTTGATCTTAGGTGGAGATGGATTGCTCTTCTCTTTCAAAACAGAGGGAAGCTGATAGGGAACAAATTGAGTCTTTAGGCATTTTCAGAGTCATAAGGATAAAATTATTAACTAAACTAAAAATGGAGCATTTAATTCATGGAACATTCATTTTGTAGCATTCTGTGAGCAATGTTACGAAAAGCTCTTTTCTTTTTGGATTATCTACTGTCTGACAGAATATGAGTTCTGACCTGAGATTTCTGAGACCACAGCCGGGATTTGTGATTCTCTTCTCTCTCATAGAGACTTCAGTGTCTTATAAGGATTAAGCTCATGCTGCAGGCTTTATCACAGTGGGCACCCTAATTACAGTCTTACTCCTCTACACAGCTGTTTATTTTCATCAAACTTGTGGAATTTGATATATTTAAGACTATCTTTCCACTTTGAAATATGGTTGAAACTAAATAATAAGTTCAAAATGTACTCAAAGAGAATCTGTAGGTAAAACAAATGAATTCTGGATGATTTTGGTCATACTTTCCTAAGAAACTAGGTAAATATCTGCAGTACCAGTGAAACTAAGGTACTTTCAAAGGTAAGGTGTAGGGAAGGGAAGTCTTCAAAGGTATCTTTTGGAATCACATGCTCAAGTTTGATTAAGTCCCACCAGAAGATCTGTATCTGGGAAATTTTTCTTCATTACAAAACAAAACTAACAAGCACTCCAGAGGACAGGACTCATTTGTTTTCTTACCCTGTTGAATAGATATCCTCTTCTTTTGACCCACATGACCTTGCATAATGTTAGCTGTACTAATTGTAAACAGAAGTCACACTGTCAGAATAAAAGGGAGATGAATTAACAACAATAGAGTTCATTAAACCTTGTTAATCTTTAAGAGGATGGGTGCAATATAATTGGAAGAAAGGCTAGGAGCTATGTGGATAAAATTTTTCAGGGGAATACATTTCACTTCAAATGACAAAATATATTTAAAAGTGAGCTGTTAAATCAACTGTTAAAAGCCCAGTTACAGCTGTCTTTCTTTTTTCTTTGCATTTTAAATATGATGCTGTTCTTTAGCCAACTTTCCCAGCCTGTCTGACCTACAGTGCTCTGCTCCAGTTTTAGCTGCAGGCTCCATCAGGCTAATTCTTATTGCTGCAAGGGAGAACAGATACTCCCCCAGTGTATTTTCCACTCTTTTGCTCCTTAGTTTCCTACCCCATGTACTTAGCTACCAGGTCATCCTTGTAACATCTACTGCAGCTTTTCTTTTACTCACTGACCTCTACTTTCCTTCCATAACAAACCTGATACTCCTGACAGCCAGCCACAAAATTAGGTCTTTGCAAGTGACTCTCTCCTGTCTGTAAACCAAATATCCAGGGATCTGCAGTCTTCTGCTTCAGTCCCTGAGAGATCCCTCTATGTCAGATGTCACAGCCTACCCTCCTGGACTCTTTTTATTTTAACTGCCCCACAGTCCTGATCTCATTCTCTGCAACTTTGTAGTCACAATATTTTATCAACTATCATTTCATCATGTTCCCATTAAAGATGCCTGAACTTCTGCTAACAGTGCTTTTGTGATTTGAATATCTTTTCCATTCGGCACAGTAGTCTCATGGTTATGGTTCAGGTTGTCTCAGCCAGAGCAGTGCTCTGTTCCCTGGACAACCTCTACTATCACTGCAGTGCCAGGCTTGTCCATCAGCCCATATGGAAGGAAACCTGGGAAGTATAAGCTTAAAGCTGCAACATCTGCACCCACAGCATGCACTCACCAAGAGGATTTTGCCTATCTCCCTTTGAATTATTGCATGCCATCTCATGTCTCAGTTTAATGCTGCTTCTGCTGGTACTGCCTAACTCAGCCAGACAGTGAGCTCCTTGAATCACAGGCTTTTACGCGTAAACTATCTAAGCAACACACACACACTTGAGGTGTCTCTTCCTTCAAACATAAGCATATTATATTACTCTCATAGTCAAAATAGGTGCTTCCCAGGGAGGGAGAAGAGATGGGATTAAATAGCAGCATAAGGTAATTTCCCCACCATATCATTACTTCTAAGTGCTCTGTCATACTTCTGAGGTCTGGTTTGTAACTGCAGACTGAGTGCTTACACACACATCTGCCTTTGTCTGAATGGTTACACAGAGAGCTGCCAGCGACTATTGCCAGGGCCTTGAGGGTATCCCCAGCACCCCCTGTCCTTGCCTGAACCCCTGGGGTTCCCCCCACCCTGCTTACATCCCAGCACTCCTTTTCAGCTGTCAGTCCCTGTCCCAGCAGGGCTGGTGACCCTTGTCTGCCCTGCTCCTGACTGGGGAGATAGGATGGGCCCTGGCTTTCCCATGGAGAGCTCTTAGCCCCCTCAGGGCACTGGCAGTTGTACCCAAGGGTCCAGCATTTTCCACAGGCTTTCACAGAGAAAATACTGGGAATGGTTGAATCTCTGCTGCAAGGGCTGCACCTGGGTCACCTCCATGTCTGTGACCACACTGAAACTAACGTAATATGTTAGAATTTCATGAAGTATGTAGAACGGTGGTGTTTATATTTGTGGGGGTTTTATAGGGGGTTGATACAAAGAAACCACCCACCCTGTATCTTTCACCACCTTGTATTTGCCTGGTTTCCAGGCTTGCCACACTGCTTCCCGGTCATGGCTGCACCAGTCCATGCTCCTCAAGTGTCAGATTCTCCCCTCTTTACGCCGCTGTCGTAGACACTTCCCATGTTTGTGTGAATGCTGAGTGCTGATGCATTTGTTGCAAATAGCAGTCATGGAGGAACCACTTCATAAGCAATGTATTGTGAAACTGCTGTTGTATTAAACCGCTGTTCCCACTGCTGTCAGTAAGCTAAATTTTCTTCATAAGAGTCATCTATTTTAAAGCACCTCCAGGTCTATGGGCAGCATTTGAAGCATGCTCCATTGACCAGCAGCAAAAATATTGTCTCTTCAAACAAAGCAAATGTCAGCCACTCCACCAGCATACAGTTTCTGGGAAAGGCACAAGCACAATTTTTCCTCATATTAAACAAACAAGCTTTTTATTCTCCTGTTGTCTTGGAGTAACCAGCTCACCCCTAAGCGCTGGGAGCTATCTGAGCACCTCAGGTCCTCAGGGCTCTGGAGCAGAGCATCAGCCTACCTCTTTTGCATGTCATTGATGTTGCTTTATCTCTTCAGCTCAAAGGAACTGCTTGTGGTGGACTTAGGCCTCAGTCACACAGGCAGGGTTCACATGAGTGTCCGTGCTAGAATCTGTGTGACACTGTGAGCAGCCCTCCACAAAGATGTACCACTAGACTCTGCTGTGAGACCCAGTGCTGGGTAGGAGTGGTGGAGGTTGCAGACCCCCTAGACATGGCCTTAGCTTCTGCCTCCAGCATGACGATCTCAACCAGCTCAGCATCTCCTGATGACATCTGTTAAAAAATTATCGTCCCATAGAACAACCCCAGTGCCTCAGAAGCACTCTAAAGAGCTGGGACCAGCAGTGCACTGCTATGGTGTCTGCTGGCTGCTTTCACCAAGTACAGAGCATGGGCACAGTTGGCTGTAAGGTTAGATAGGATGGGAAAATGACAGAGAATCCTGAAAAAGGCAAAAGAATCAACAACAAATATTTCAGCTATGAGTTTGTATGCTTATATCCTGTCCCAGTCATCTCTTACTTATTAGTAACAACTCCTCAGTAACAACTCTTACTTTATAAATGGGAAGTAGTCTGATTATGTGCATATTAAATGTCTAGCACCCTGAGCATGCTATATATAAATAATTCATAATATGACAATACTATTCACAATTTTCACAATTGTCATTCTCATCCTAGCCAAATAGGAAGAGAGAAGCCTCATCCATAATAAACAGAAAACATCTTAAAATACGTATATATATATATAAACAGAAGGCAAAAGGACCAAAAGTATCCTTCTTTCTAACATATCTGAATTCCTGACCCATAAGCTGTAAACACATCAGGTTCAGGTTCAGGATTACAGTATGGAATGAGTGCAACCAAAACTCTGCCTAAATATGGAGATTTAAGGTGTCCCCAAAAGTTACTCATTCAATTTACAGAAGAAAAATAGTGTGCTTACTGAGGTAATTGTTTTAGTTCAGTAATAGTAATAACAAATATTATTACTGTAGGTTAATTGCATAACTACAAGGGTGTACAAGTTGTTTAAATAACACTGCTGTGAACATAGATACTCTTGCCTGCTATCACTATATTTTGATATGGTTTCTTGTGGTGTGAATTATGATTAATGAATTTCTAGGTGAATGAAATACAATAATGTGATTAGATGTAATACATTGAAATGTCTCTGCTGGCATCTCTGTTCTACAAGGAATTTAGGGTTATTCTTTAGTCTTTGCTTGTGCAAGGGATTCTAAAACATATTCTGGGAACAGCATATAAGTTTTGAAAGTAGGAAGAGATTTCTTCCAAATAAAACTAAACATTAAAAATAATTAGTAGGTAAGAAACGATGTCATCTTTTTAGAGGTTCTGAACTGTGACCTTTGGCATGGGTGCATTCAATCTTCGGGGAATTAATACAGAATTTTTCCTTTGCTTTCTTTAAGTCAGACCTTGGTGTATTAAATCAAACCCACCCAATAACACCAGTCCAACAAAATTCTTGAATATCATATATCTCCTCTACTGTCATATACATGGTATAGTATAGGGTTATATATAACCCTATACTAGACAAGAGCGAGGAGTTAGGATTGCTTCTAGCTTACTGAAAAAATACCTCATGTTAAGAAGCTTATCATTAAGTGTAGCAACAATTCTGACTTAACTCAGTCACAATTAAATATGGAACTATTGACCATAAATAATACATAAGGTATTAAAATATTTTAAATACTTAATATTTTATAAAAAAGAGAGTTTAATTTTGTATGAAGCCCTGTAATTTTCTTTGTACTGTTTTAATGAAAATATTATTGTTTATCCTATTTTCTGATTAGAAGTATGAAAAAGAAACATACGTGTCCTGATTTTTTAAGGGTTTGGTTCTTTTTGTTGGTTTGTTTTTTTTTTTCTTCTCTCTGATGGTAAGAACACGAATGGCATTTTCCCTCTGGCTTTTTATTTTGTTTTACTTTGGTAAACATAAGCCACTTAAAAACAAAAACCCAAACAACTGTTGGAGCCCAAGGATACTGACCACAGACTAAGAAAAAAATTATTCTGAAATATTTATATTTCAAAGGATGACATGCTATATTGCAAGTATAGTTGATGCTGTATATTGTCCTTAAATATTGCATTTCAGTCCTAAAAGTCAAAAAGGTGCAACTCTGTGGCAAGATATTGATGAAAAACTCCACTAAATTGTTTGTGCCACCTTCAATTCCCTGAAGAGTAGCCCTTTAATTTTTTTTTTTAATAGGAATCATAGACCCAAGCTGCAGCACACTAATGAGTCTAAGCCTACCAATTACATTTTGCTTTCTATTTCAGATTAAATGACTGTCTGTCTATGCAGTCATGCATCCCTCTCCCTCCCCACACTATGGTGTCCTGGTTTTCAAAAATAGAAATAATAACAATAATAATGTACTGTATCTTTCCAGTTAGCTACAACTCTATATGCTTTGTTAGGCTAATGATAAAGAAAATGCCTGAATCTCAATGTTATGGTAGTTGCTTCATGAGGATAATCAACTTGCCATGCATCCCTGATGCTTTGCAAAGCAGAACAGAGAGATAGGTTTTAAGGAGGTAGAAACAAAAGTGCATAGAGAAAGCAAAAATAACCCATAGATGAAAGAGTAGAAGAAAGTCGATGGGTAAAAACAGTAGAACTGCTTGTAATTTTCCACTTCACTCTTTTCCTCTGGAGACTTTTCCCCATGATGTGCCCTTTCCATTATCTTCCCTTAGAAGAAGGAGAATTCCAACTTTCTGGCAACACTTTTCTCCATATTCCTGGATCAGGAAGCCTCTGGGATATCAGCTGTCTGTACTCTGTTCAATCTAGATGCCAGAAAACCAGTGATTTGGGGTGCTCAGCTTCCAGCAACGCATAGAAGTTTGTTCTCAATTTCTCTGTTTGCCTGTCAGATGCAGGTGGACACCCAGGCATGCAAAAACACCTCACACCTCACACATCAGCAAAACCAAGGAGGCTGAACCAGACCCGTGCCTCCCATGATCTGCCCTCTACTCCTGTATGTCTGGCCCCATCTTGGACACCAACAATATACTTGGTACTTTGTTAGTTGTGCTGAAAACGTAACCACACCAACCTGGGACCTCTGAAATAACACAGGTTTGCTGTTAACAGAAAAGTGCTCTCCAGATCAAGGCTCAGCCTCTTGGGTTTTACAGGACATTGGGAAATAAGAGGAGATTGAGGCTACAATGACAGGCTGCTTTTATTAGAGACAGAGACTGGGCTTATATAAAGTAGATGTAGGAAAAGTTTGACTAAGTCTTGTAAGATACATTTATAAAATTCCAGAATTTGAAATGCACATGCATCCAGGGATATCATGGGCAGGGTTAGGGCAGGACTGCAAATAGACAGGTTGCATAATATCAGAAGCAAACTAAAGCCTCTCTGTATGTTTGTTTTCACACACACACCCCACTGCCTTCCCTTACATTCAGTCTCTGATCTGCAGGAAGTGGAAAGCAGGCCTTCAAGGGCTATTTCCCACAGCTTTTCCCCACAGGCGGTACCCTAGTTCATTTCCTCCATACTGGGGGGATGTTCTGTGCCATGGGGATGTCTTGGTTTGGAAAGACAAGTGTCTGTCAGGGAAAGACGGAGCTTCCCTTTGAATGGAGAATGTAAACCCCCTCCCTCTGAATTATTATAATTTTGAAATTAAGGGGCTTTCAGGTAAAGATATGGAAATAGGAATAACAGTTCTTTACTACAAATATTAAAAATGTAGTAGTACAAAAAAAGCAAACAAACAAAAAAGAAAACACTGACAGAGTCGGAATACAACCTGACACCCTGTTGGTCAGGATGTTGGCAGGAGTCCAATTTAGTCCTCCTGGAGTGACAGATATGGTTCTATTAGAAAATAGATGATCCTGTAGAAGGGTGTAGTTTTCCTCCGAAGTTCTGGTGTTGGTGAGATGGGTCCAGTGTTCCTCTGGGAATCCAGTGGAAACAGGCTGTCCTGGTGTTCTGAATCTCAGGTTTTAGCCAAGTAGGAATGCTTGGCTCCTCCCACTGGCTGGAGCATCTCACAATGGGATGATGTAATTTTATCAATCATGCAGTGAGCCTTAATGGCCCATTAACAGCAGANTCTGGTCTTCCTCTGGGAATCCAGTGGAAACAGACTGTCCTGGTGTTCTGAATCTCAGGTTTTAGCCAAGTAGGAATGCTTGGCTCCTCCCACTGGCTGGAGCATCTCACAATGGGATGATGTAATTTTATCAATCATGCAGTGAGCCTTAATGGCCCATTAACAGCAGAAATTCCCTACAAGGAGGATGGGTCATGGAAGAGATAAGAATACTGCCCCACCTGGTTTTAACAGCTGGCCCATTAACAGAAGACACCCTCCCCCTGCCCCCGACCCGAGTTATGAGGAATGGGTCATAGAAGAGAGAAAGAAAACACCTCCCCAACCGGTTTCAGCAGATGGCAATAGAGTACATACTTTCAGTTACATCTTGTATTGCAACCCAAGATAGGGGAATAAGTACTTAGTCCAATGGAAATGTAGCAGCCTTCCTGCTCTAGAATTTTAGATGAAATAGAACAGTCTGGGGAGATTTGGTTCACCCATCTTCATAGCAGAGAGGGTTCACTATTGCCCTCTGAAGCCTCCCAACACCCACTTAATATGGGGCTGCAGGAAAAATTAGTTTTAGATTGATATCCTCACTTGACGATGGATAGTTGAGGTCTGTGTTGACATTTTGCTGACAAAAACCCTGTGCAGCTTGAGAAAAGCATTGAGCAAAGAAATATCCCTATTGTTTGGTGAGCAAGATGCTAGATGCTTATCTATTGCTGTGCACAGAAGGAGGACAGGGTTGGGGCTATTGTTAACACTTTTCCTTGCCTCTGTGCCATGGCCTTGCATTGCCCTTATCTCAGTTGCAAACTCCTGTTCATTGTTAATTAATTAATTTCTCCTGAGCATAACATACATTTCCCCTCCTTACTTTTTCCTCTGCCTCGCCCCAGGTGGGCTCCTGTGCTGTGCCAAAGTCTTTTGTTCTGCTTCCAAAACTAGAAGAAAATCGCCTCTCTCCAGCCTGATAGCCCATGTGTGAAGAGAAAAATGGGATACTGACAACAGGTTGGCATGATGCCTGAAGAGCAGATGCAGCAGCCCTCAACTGGCTAAAATTAATGAAGGAGAATGGCTGACCTATACTTAAAAGCCATTCCTTGATTGCTTTGTGATTATAAAGAAAGGTAATAAATTTGCTGCCTAAACCATGTTTTTCTCACCTTGTCCTGAGCCTCTGAAACACTGAAAGATTGGATAGGAAGGATGATTCTCTAAGCCAAATCTTTTCCAAGGCTGATAATATGTTCTCAAACTTCTTGCAGGCTGTTGTACAAATGTGCTCGCTGGTCAGAAAGAGCCAGGTAACCAATTTCATCCTCATTTAATTCTCATGTGGCTAGTCCTTTCAGAGGATTCTTGGGCCATCTTCTGGAATTGATTTGCACAAAGACTTTGATTGCCTTCTCCGTACAGACTCCATAATGAGAGCAGAATTCACCCAACCAACACACAGGACAGTGCATGATTACCCCACTGGAAGAAGTGGAAAAACTCCACAAGTGGGAGCCATGGGTAAGTTTTAGAGAAATCACCCTTAGGTTACAAGTCACTAAATGACTCTCATTGGGTTTGAATCAAGCGCAAAGACTGCAAGAGAATTAATGGAGTTAACCTACTCTGCAGCTGTTAATTTTGCCTGGTAGGTAGTCGTGGAAAAAAAAAATCCCACTGCAAAAGATAAAATTTACAGGTGTTTTGTATGCCCCTTTGGAGTTCAACCATATAAACTACTGAACTGGTACAACTACAGGTGCAGAAAAACCTGAGGGGAAGGAAAGATATGGAGGCTTGGTTGTTTGAATTGAGAGTTTTCTAGGGCAGACCCATGGCTGCTGGAGGAATACTGTTCCATTGGAGAAGACTACCTTTGACAGTTATCTCATTTATCATGTTCATCTTCCCCTCCCTCCAGGGTGCCAAATGTCATGTCATGCAGTTTTGTACTTATAGAGAGGCAGGATCACGGGACCTTCAAAAGAATATACAAAAGAAAAAAAGGATTATTGTTTTCAAAAGTGATAATTGGAAGTGCCCATCTAACAGCCCTTATTTGGACATGATTAAACACCCTTGTTGAAAAGAGAATCCTCAGGGGCAACTTCACTTGGCTTACAGGTGCAGAGAGATATCATGGCCAGTTGCAGTTTGACTTGAATAGGACTAGGATTTCACTGAGAAAGTCTGTTTAATTAACATTTGCTATACTCAAATACTTTTTACTTTTCATTTTGTTCAAATCTACTACTGTCTACTTCCAGTCAGCTGATGCCTTCAACATGGTTAACTCTGCAGAAACAATTTTATTCTCAGGTAAAGTCTTACTCAATTTAATCAATTACTTATCTGGAAGAAGAGTCATTTGCTAAGAAAAGTTAATTGACAATCAGAAAGTCTGACTGATGTGTAAAGGTACAAAACCTAGTACCAAGTATTAGTATGAGGATACATGAACCACCCAGGAGTACCCCTGAACCCAAGGATGTAAAGGAGATTATTAAAGTGGTGTGATAGGTAAGAGCAGGAGCAGTAGTAGGACCATATTTTCAGAAATGACACATTCACAGCTAAATTTAAAGTCAAGCTTTGATAATATATAGAAGAACAGCTTTTCACAGTAAGCCATTAAGCCCAATCTACTGAGACCTTAAACCTACACTCAGAAAGTATCCTAAATGCCAGGGACAAAGCTGCCACAGCTTCCAATATGGAAAAGATGACCCAATATATCTCTTTTTTTTGGTTCATAATTTCTATAATTCCATGAGCTTTCATATTCAGATAATAAAATTAATTTCTTTTCATTGAATGCTGATGCGGTCTTTTGCCTTGTGAAAGTAGGAACATCTCCCCAAAAAGTTTCAGCTGCCCTTTATTGCAGTTTTTCGTCACTGTCATATCTTTGTCTTCAGGCTATCTGCACGACAAAAAACAAAAAAGTTTAGGAGCTAAGATTAATAACAGTTTTATTGAAAGGGGTGAAAATGCAGTAGGATGCATGATTTTTAGCCTCTAGCTGTTAATGTGACATCATATACATGCTGGCATTCTTTGGAATGCCATTTCTGCTGATACTGGAAATGTAGCATGTTCACAATATTGCTCTGAGAAGACAAGTAGTTGTTGACCAGCTGCTATTAATAAACAAAGAAACCTTGACTTGGAATACAGCAATGCTTTCTGAGAAGGCCTTTTTTTTCAGTTTATCTAACTATTTTTTTTCCTGGTTTATCAACTTACCTTTTTTTTCCTCAGCACTCCTGAAATGGACTGTGTCATTTTAAAAATGAATTAAGGTTGAAATTAAGTAGAACATTAAAAGAAACAATGGGAATGGAAAGGAATCTTTAATCAAAACAGGAATGACTGAAGTTAAACATATTACTGTGGAAGAAAACTGCACTGACTGTAAGCAGTGACTAGCTCTTACTATGAACTCAGAAAAAAAATCAGAATTTCAATAAGACTCAGTAGTGCCAGAAAGGTGACACAAAGGAAAGCTGGGCAACCAACTGTGAAGAAATTCCCTGAATATTTTCTTCTGCCCTCTCTTACCTCCTTAGTGACAACAAATCTTTGTCCTACCTATTTACCCATTCTTGAGTATTGTGTGCTGAGTAGTTAGTCCAAATTTCATGGAATGAAATTTGTTCCACTGAGAAATAATTGCTCTGCTGGGGGTGAGGAAGGGGAATGTTTTATTACACATCATGGAAAACAAGATGAGTTTGGGTCATTAAGCCATTCTTTTCTGTTTGGATAAAATCAGATCAGAGGGCACTGGAAACATGACACTAACAGTAGCAAAGATAGATGGACATATGGAGAGATAAGATGGATAGACAGATATGACAGATGCTGATAACAGGGTGTTAATATATGGGGTAGAAGACAGTGCTAAAACTATACAATCTTTCTCTGGCCAGATGTGGTAACTATTTTATGGAATTTTACTTTTGCTGTTAAGAATTCTGTAAAAACAATAAAGTGATCTGATGTATATGATTTATAATAACTATAAAGAAGCTACCAGCCTGTAAATGAAAAAATAGAAAGTCTCTGAGGAGCAGAAAATCATGGGACAACAGAAATAATTTGAAAAATAGTGTCCTCAAGTAATATAGACACTTTCTCACAGGTATCTCCAGAGAAGAAACTTCTTACTGAAATACACAGCAATCTTGTATCTAGTCCCTGTAACTGATAACATCATCTGCTATATTTAGAATACCTCCAGAGTAACCATGGAAACTGCTTTTGCTTAAACTCACATTATTTCATTCAACATTAGTTGACTGTGGATAATGTAATACTTTTAGAAGCTCACAAAACAATGTGTCATTGTTATTACATGCCTATATACATAGTGATGTGTTTTTTCTCAAGTAAGTCTTATGCACACCCAGAGATGTCAGATTTCTGACAAAGACAACAAAGACTCAGATACATGGCACTGGAGTGTATATACTAGACTTTAGGAGAATTCATAGCACATCTCTGTACTTTGGTTTAGGCCATTTGCCTGTGGAAAGGGTTCATGCTGTAACACTGCATGCATGCCTATGTGTCTGTCTTTGGTACCCAACCGTTGAATCCAGTTTCAACCAAATTAAACAAGGAGAAAAATAAAAAAGGAAGTTTTTAATCTCCCACAAGGTTTGCAAAAATAAACAGCTACGCAGAAGGAAGCCTTACCAGTAATGCCACTGAAAGGCTAAAAAGAGCAATCCTTTTTACACCTAGAAGAATTTACATAAAAAAGGCTCTGTGATTTTTGCAGGTTATAGAACTACTTATAATATTGATGATCAGATTAGAGACAAATTGAAACTATATTTATGTACTGCATTGCAGAAACAAACAAAAAAAAAGACTATCTATTGTTTCTCTATGAAAAGGATGCATGGCAGAAATCATCATGAAATCCCAAACAGGAACCAGAACTTCAAACAAATACTAGAAATCCCAAAGAGCAAATTAAAAAACAAACAAACAAACAAAAACCCCCAGAAGTCTTAGACTCAGACTTTCAAACTGGACTCAAGGAGATATCAATCAGTTTAAATTTAGCAGTTTAAATTTATACAAGTGATTATCCAAGGTGGAAATATAAAGCTAGTACTAGGAAACAAAGTACTACAAGATAAGTACAAATGCCCAGTTTTCACAGTGCAGGAATGTTACTATGAGGTCCCAGATGCATCTGTGCTACTCAGTGTATTCAGAACAGAGCTGTAAACGGGAATGAGGCAATGACATTTGCAGACTACAGCTGACTGCAAATAATTTCAGATAATTTCAGAAGGATCTACTACTATTATGTGTCTGAGTGATAAAATGAAAAATTACATACTATGGTAATAAATATGAAGCAGAGTATATGTATGTAAAATAATCCAAACTATACATGTACAGGGATGAGCTCTAACTTATCAGTTGTTACTCAGAAAGAAGTACTGGATTTGTAGGTATCTCAACACAATGATGAGCAAAAAAGGCAAATCAGATATTCAGTTATCAGCAAAGTTACTGGAGCAACAGGGAAAAGACCTTATGTCACTTACACACATTTTTATGACTGCTTGTGATTTTAGTCACTTCAGGAGTGATGTGCGAGAACTGGCTAACACAAGGAAGAAAAAGAAAAAGACCCAGGCTACGGCATCCTTTCAAGAAGAGAATAATATATGAGAATACCTCAGCCTGGAAGAGAGTCAGCTGGAGGGTGGTAATATCAAAGCCTACAGATACATGAATTGTATGGAGAAGATGAAGGGGGAGTGACCTCTTTTGTGCTGAGGTGAGGATGAAATAGGAAGAAGGTAAATGACCTTGCCCTCAACTTCCACTTCAGTTGAGAGTCCTGCCAGCTGAGCATCTTTTACCTCTGTCCCAAATCCTGTATCCTGTCTGTGAGTGATGTTAGCCAAGAATGTATCGTCCCTTAAAGAGACTGTAGGAAAGCAAGGGAATTACATTATGGAAACAAGGAAGAGAATTTTCAAGCAACCACATATCAAGATGAGAATAACATTCACCAAAGACATTGCTTTTATTCCATTAGGGCTTCTTGGGTAGATTTCTTTCTCTAGCAATATCCTAATTCTACAATAGCATCGTGGCAAGACCAGCTAAATATTTTGACTGAGTGGCATAGCACATGCTTTGACAAGACCCCAATTTTTCAGCATTTTTCTCCATTTTCTCAATAACTGCTGACAAAACTTGCTGTTAGCTAAAGCTGTAACTACTAAATTCAGTCATGGGACCAGACCTATAGAACAATAGTGTGACAGATATAGCTGGACTATATCTGCACAGATGATTTGGATTAACAGATACCAGCTTGACCAGCCTAGCTTGAAGTAAACAAGTCCCCGGACATGATAATGATAGGTCAGATTGAAACCCAGACAGAGGACCTCAACCAACCCCTTTGAAGCACGGATACACCTACATAACATTGGCCAGTGAGCTAGGTGGAGTTGAGACCCTTGACCAATCATGTCTGTAAGTGTGGGAAGTTTGAAAGCCCTATACAAGGAATTGCCAGACAATGAGCATGAGCTGCTACTGCATGACCTTGAAGTGTTAGTGTTGAATCCCTGACTCTGACTCCACAGCAACATCTGGTGACCTCCTGACGTGATAGCAACAAGTGGTCGTGGTATTGTGGGGAGACAGGGGGTTGCAGAATATTGCTGCAGGCAACAGAATTGCTGCAAAGTCTCGGCATAGCAGTGGAATATTGCTGTGGGCAGTGGAAAATGTTGTGGAAGGTGGTAGCGCATGCTGCGTGGCTCAGAATCCTCCTTTCATGGGATAGAGATGCTGCCAGGAACATGGGAGCATGGGGCTCTACACCTGAAGATCCATACTCTGAAAGTATGGACTTTCTTTTTAAAAAGAGAGGGATAGAACACCATGAGTGGTCTCTGCCAGTTCTGCTGATGTGGTGTGAGAACCACAAATTAAACGTGTCTGAAGGAGAGACCCTAGACTTAATAAATTGAGAGCGGGCTGGCTGAGATATACTTGCTGCAGCCTCCATTGGTGATAACACAGCCATCAAAGCTATAAAACCCTGGAGGGTCATCATGAATTTATGACAACAGTTCAAGAGAGAGTGGGAGGCAAAGAGGGCATAGGGATCACTGCTGGCACCACCTGCTGAGGCGGGCGGTGAAAGCACAGCACCAGGAGAGGTGGCAGGGCCGCAGACACTGCACCAGGTGAGTGGGAGAGGAAGACAAGTGGAGAAGTCACAGCATGTCACAAAACCACCCAGGATCATGCTACTCTGTGCCCTGCCACCCCATGTCCTGCTGGACTGACGGGGGCCCCTGAGACCACCCTCAGCTGCTATGAGACCATGCCCAGTGGCTGCAAGATGTCTGGCTGGTGCAAAGCCGTGCTTGCTGCTCTGTGCTTTGCCGTGCTGCACCCTGCCGTGCCTGCTGGGACCCTTGAGACCTCACCTGGCTGCTCTGAGGCACCGCCTAGCTCCTGCCAGGTGCTCAGCTACTGTCACAGTCTGGCTGCAGTGGAGCTGTCATCCTCCTGTAATAAGCAGGCATTCTGTTACCATGCCTAGCAGTATGGGCTGCACAGTTCCCATGGCAATGGAATGCCGTGCAGCTCCAACTGCACCTGCGCAGCCACTGGATCAACCAAGACCACCTCCTCCTGACACCGAGTGGGCCAGCTCCAAGACCAAACCTCTGCAGTGCACGGCTCTGCCTCCAACCCAGCCTCCATGGGATGTGGCTTGCACCTCTGACCCAGCCTCTGGGGACATGTCAGTGAAACATGTCCAGGAACTGTGTCACCAGCAGTTCCTGGAGACGTGACACCAGACATAACAGAAGTAGCAGCAGACCTGGGGACCCTGGAATCACCACTGCTGCTGCCACAAGCACACCCTCGTTACCATAGCTGGAGCTGTCCCTGGAATGTATACCAGCAAAGGAGGCGAGGGAGACCAGAGGAGAGAGCCAGAGCCATTGTCCCCCTGTAGAACACAACAATATCACCACCATTGCTGCACAGCTGACAGCCTTGCCTGATCCCATGAAGGTCTGGCAAAAAGTAAAACAGGCAGCCATCACTAGTGCAGACTGAAGGGGCAGAACTCACTGATGTACCGATGTCGCAGGGCTGGGAGCCTGAGGACGGGACACTTGCTGTTTATCCAGTAATAAGAGGCAATGGAACTACTGACAAGTACACCCCCTTCCAGTGGCCAGTTCTCCCTGAACTGCATCAGCTGGGGGTTTGGGTTCTACTACTGTGGCTAATATGCTACTATTCCTAACCACCAAGGAGGTAACTCCTCTTGATATAAAGCAGCTTGCCAAATCAGTGTTTACAACAGTCCAATATATGGTGCTCAAAACTACATGGAAGAGCAGTGCTGAAAAAGAGGAGTTAAAAAAATCTGAAGGTTCCACAAGAAGACCCACATTATGAGACAAGGGTCCCTCAACTTCTGGGATTACCACCAGTGGGGGATCCCCAACTCCAGGCTAGATTGCATCCCTTAATACTGGCACAGGTGAAAGATTTGGGATTGCAGGCACTGCTTAAGGTAACAAATATGGCAAACCCAACCCAAATATATTCCAAAATCAGACAAGGAGTCAAAGAACCATATCTACCAATGTTTACAGAAAGATTACAAGATGCCATGGAAAAACGAATTGTTAATGTTGAAGTCAAAAATCATCTAATTTTACAATTGACAGAGGACAATGCCAATGAGGACTGTTGAAAGGTCATAGAACAACTACCTAATGAAAATCCATCAGTAAATGAATTGATAAAAGCCTGTGCTAAGGTTGGATCTAATTCTTATAACGTGATCATGCTAGCAGATTCCATTGCAGCTGCTGTAAAGGCAACACCTCAATGCTACAGGTGGGGACAGCAAGGCCACCTGAGTTTGAACTGTCCCCACAAGCCCACTGCAATGGGGACATGTCAAGGACAAAAGAATATGATCATTAATTGTGATCGATGTAGGAAACCTGGTCACACAGCCAGGCAGTGCAAATACGAAGTCTATACCAATAATCTTTTAAAGAATCCTTTAAGAACGGAAACAGATGACCCAATGCAAGGGAGAGACGTGTGAAGACCCAAATATGTCCTCACCTTCCTATGCAAGCTTATGCAACCGAGTCACAGGAGGGACTGAAGGAGCAGCTGGAATGGGTGTTACCACCTCCATCTCAGTAACTGTTACCGTCTTAAAGATACATAAAGTCCCTCTCTAGGCACAGCGGCCTATCAGGAAAGGACTGAGTGCACTATTAATTGGAAGATCTAGTGCTGATAGTATTAGGGTTAAAATCTTAGCCACTTAGAATCAAGATTTCAAGGGAAAGTTGAGGGGCTGAGCAGGGAGTGGATGGAAACCAGCAAGCTAGCGAAAATAATAGTCATGAGCTAGGTAGCTGGCTTTGCTTTGTACAAGTTAACCAACTATGACCATGCGTAGGTATAAGCTATTAAGTGTAATTAGGACCAATCAAGGAATAACGTAGGAATGTAGAGAACAGTTCTTTCGAAACTCAAAGTCTTACATTTCGGTAGAATCAATAAGAGGAATGGAAAATATTGAAGTTAATCATTGATATTTCATGTAACTAAAAGGTATAAATTGTAAATCCGAATGTATCTCCACAGAACAGATTTGGGTTGAAGGAAACCCCCATTCTCTTTGGGCCCAAAATATAAAGCACTGCATATAGCCATGCTGCTGTGACTATATATATATGACTATGCTAACAGTGCCACCTTACAAGGCATCTATGTGCACTCTGGTGTTATAAATGCAGACTTTACAGGACAAATACATGCAACGTTTTTCACCCCTACTCCACCCTTGGCTATCCCTGAAAAAAACCCAGAATTACCCAGAATTAGCTTTTTAAGTCATGTGTCCCAAATAGAGATCCCAGAGTGTGATGAGACCAAGGCTTTGGGTCAACAAGTGACCCTCAGGTATTTTGGACCCAGGTTGTCGGTGAGCAGAGGCCAAACATGGTGTGTATATTGTCATGATGCTTCGGGCAAGGCCCTCCCAAATAAAGGTCAGTGACACAGATTGACACAGGGACAGATGTCACCATCATCTCTGCCCACACTTGGCCTCCATTGTAGCCCACTGAGCCTTTGGGATCCACTGTTGCTGGCCTCAGAGGAACCACACAGAGCTATTTGAGCAGCAAACCTCTTTTGCTAAGAAATCCTGAGGGACAAACAGGTACCATGTGACTTTACATCATTGCGGCGCCACTTAACCTGTAGAAGAGGGATGTTTTCTCTGCTAGGGGAATACAGATAGAGATGGATTTTTAATGGGGGCCACTGTTTTAAGGGGCATGAAATATCCCACACTACCCCTAAAAGGGCTTATCACTCAGCCAGTGTGAGTACCACAATGGCCCCTCGAGAAAGAGAAGTTACTCACCCTTAGGTCTTTGGTGCAGGATCAACTGGCTCAAGGGCACATAAAGCCATACATAAGCCCTTGAAGCACTCCAGTGTTTGTTATAAAAAAAGAAGTCTGGTAAATGGAGGTTGATCCATGACCTAAGAAAGATCAATTCAGCCATGGAGAACATGCGTGCCCTCCAGCCTGGTATGCCATCTCCTACAATGATTCCTGCCAACTGGG
This sequence comes from Hippolais icterina, assembly GCA_013400075.1. Lineage (NCBI taxonomy): Eukaryota > Metazoa > Chordata > Aves > Passeriformes > Sylviidae > Hippolais > Hippolais icterina. Next base: position 505 of record VWYN01008886.1, on the reverse strand, counting down.
ATATTCTAACAGTGGACCTGAAAGATTGTTTCTTTACTATTCCACTGGATCCAGATGATACCCCCAAGTTTGCTTTTACCATGCCTTCTATTAATAGCACTGCATCAGTGGAGCATTACCAAGGGAAAGTACTTCCTCAAGGTATGAAAAACAGCCCCTCAATTTATCAGTGGTATGTTGCTCAGGCACTCTCATCAGCGTGACAAAAATTTCCAGGGGCATACTGTTATCACTACATGGATGACATTTTGATAGCAACCCAAATAAAAAGGGAACTCTAACAGATTCGGCCAAGCCTGTTGCAAGCATTAAAAATATTTGGGCTGGAAGCAGCACCAGAAAAGGTACAGCATCAACCACCTTGGAAATACCTTAGAGTCATAATTGTGGATCAGACCATACAGCCCCAGACAATTCAATTCTTGACAAAAATTAAAAATTTAAATTTAAATGATGCTCAAAAACTTTTGGATACCATCAAGTGGCTCAGATCCTATCTAGGGTT
>VWYN01008884.1:217488-236563 GCA_013400075.1 Hippolais icterina | reverse complement strand
TTTTTTTGTCTTTCCTTCTCATTTGTCTTGTTTGAGTAATTAGGTCATTATATCTGAAAGTGATTGTTTCATGCGTGCCAAGAGCGAATAATGAAGACCTTTGATGAATCCAGCGAGCAGCATGTAAATGTGGGGAAGGAATGCGGAGGCAAAGGAATGACCTTTCTGGAAGAGAATTTCTCCCCGCGCCACCATTTTTATCCGCATTAAAGTCGGTTAATGTGTTTGCTTTTTCCTGCTGTGTGTGTATTCTTCGGCGCTTCCTTTTCCTAATAACATGCACATTGTCCGAAGGGTTTGCATCGCTCTTTAAACGGCTGCTGCGGGCTGGTTGGTGAGCCCAACCAACAGAGCTAAATGTTTTACTCTTTTCACAGCTTTCGAGGCATGCTTAGACACACATTTCATTTAGATTACCCATTTCATCAGCTCGCATTTATATAATGTCGGTATTATTAATGTTGCTATTAATATTAATGATATTAATGAGCTATGAGTGCTGTGTAGCCACCTCCCCAGATCCTAACCATGGAGATGAGTGGAGGCAAAAAAAGGAAACTGATTTTATTATTCATTCGATGGGCGGTTAAAAAAAATAAAACACAAGGACCAAATATAGAAAATAAATAGTATTTTGTTTCTCAGGACTCACAGGTAAAGGTGGATTGACTTATTCCAGTTAGCAGCTGGTGTGAGTGACTGCAGAGTGCCACTAGTGAAACTAGACTTTTGTTTCTTTGCAGCAAGAAAAAAAGCAAAGATCTGTTTTGGCATCATTTAATCTTGATTCAAAATAAATGGTTTGGAGGAGAAGACTTCCCTCCTTGGTGAGCTTCAGTTTGCTTTTAGGAGTAAGTGGCATCAGAGCATGGGGACTGAATTCCCTTTGGAATAAATCAGGTCTGGATCTGTGCTCACTGAGGTCCCCTGACATGGTGTTAGCCCCAGTGGCCACCAAGTCCATGGCATCAGGACCTTACCTGAAACAACTCCCTCCTTCAACCACATCCAGTGTGGATGCTGGGTCCTCAGCACCCAGGAAAATTATGGGATAATTCAGGATATCCACACCATCTTCTGTCTTCTTAAAGAAATACTTTTTTTTTTCCCTGTGGCATACAGCAGGTGCAGTAATTCCAAATCTAGATCCATGTTGCTTTGATACTGAAGAGCAGGTTTAAGGAATGATGGGGATGAATATCACTGACTTCTGATTATTTACTTGTGGGAAAGCTAGCAATGCATCAATGCAAAGCAGGCTGCTAAGTAAAACCAAAACCAAAACATGGATCAAAAGTGATGAAATCTATGGCAAAACTCCCGAATTCTCTATGGGGAAAATTACAGTTTTCCCAGCCAGAAAATTGAAAATTGCTCAAAGTCATAACAGGGACATGAGGCAGGTCACATATCTCAGAAATATTGTGGACAATATTTTGTTTACAGCTGGGTTACAGTTTTGAGTTACTTGTGGGACTATAGAAGAGAGAAGCAGAGTTTAAGGAGTGAGTGAGTATATCTCCTTTCTGGAATGCTATACAGCAAGTAGGAGCTAATTCTGAAATTAATTTCTCAACCACAGAATCACAGGACAAAATATTTTCTCAATAGTTTTGTTAGACCTCGTGTGGGTTTTGTTAAGGTTCCTGTGGGCCTTAAATATGCATTATCTAGTTTTAATAGATCTATTTATCTAATTTTAATATATATTTTAATAATAAAGCTAAGATTTAATAATTTAAGATTATTAAGTCTTAAATTCTGTAGACTTAAGTCTACAGAAACTTTCTGTTCCTTTATTATTCTCTGCCACTGTAGGGTAAGAAAAGAAAAGATAAAGTGACATAGAGACACCCATTCATGTCTTTTTACCTACTAAATTAACTGATCATTACAAGTGTAATGGCCAAACGATTTTCTCCAGTGCACACCCTGGAGGAAAAATATTATTTGTGTGGGTGGTTGATCAGGAGCTCTTCAGAAGCACAGCACAGAGCCTTTTTTAAGTGTGCAGGTTACTCAGTCAAGGCAGAAATGCCAGGGTATGAGTTAGGGATCCACTTGTCCAGAAGGGGAGGAAATACCATGTGCACATCCTAAACACAGATATTTCAGCAGGTTTTTTTCTCTTTGAGACAGGTACCAGCCACAGACCTAGGTTCATATTAGAAAGTCTCCACTGGCTACTGTTAGAACAAGCAATCACACATTAATTAATTAGCCAAAGTAATCAAATCTCTGTGAGCAATTTACTGAATCCCATTTGTTGCTGTCATGGCACATTCAACCACCCCGAGCTAAGAGGTGACTCCTTAAACTCCAGAAAGCAACATCACCAAATTACAAAATCCCAAATGCATTTTGCAGGGAGTTTGTCAGCTCCCCTCATCCCGAGATTTCAGCTCTGGCCTTCTTCCAGCATCTCCAATTCATGACCACAGCTTTGCCCACCGTACTGTGGTGCCTTTGCTGGCTCTGCCTTTTCCCTCTTGATGCTGCAGGATAACCTGGGTGAATCTCCCACAGGAAGAGCTCTGGGGGATCCCAGCAGAGGAAAATAAAATGCCAGCACCCTCTTTATGTGGCTGACATGAAGGTCCTGTACAATCTGGTTCATTAAAGGGATGCTGCAGGATGGTGATTACAGGGAAAGTTCCGCCGGTCTCCCTTTGAAATCCCCGGGGGTGGTGCTCAGGTGATGGATGTGAGCATCAGTGCTTTTGATGTCTGCAGCCTTTGCACCTGCAAACATCTGGAAGCCTGCACACCTTGCTACGGCCAGCAGGATGCACACCCCTCACAAAGGCCACTCTCCTTCCTCAGCTTGCCCCAAATTGCACCTTGTACTTTTGGTGCTGCTTTCATTCATTTTCTCTTTACTCACCTTCAAAGAAGGAGCGAGCTGGCCCCACAGACTTTGCTGTTGCTGTAGGGATGGGTCAGGGTCCAGCATCTGTTCTGGAAGCCCAAGAGGAGCACCCTCTTTGTTCTTCCAGCCCCTCTGAGGAGCACAGGAAGGCTTGGCTGTGGTGCCAACTGCCCCCAGCCCACCATGAGAATATCCTGGAAATCAAAGGAGATGTGCTGGGATCAGTTTGGACACAAATCTTCCTAATTTCAGTCTCTCTACCCCTGTATTTAATTACCTTTTACTTCTAGATCAACTTCAGTGTATGGAAAGAGTGACAAAACAACAAAACACCATTATCATTCAAAAACTGAGTTATAGAAGCAAACCTCTTTGTGTCACAGCTCAAGAGCAAAATGCATGTTCTCACCCAGAATTGGGAACGACTATCACTGCTTTTTGAAATACTTGGGGCAAAAAATGCCATTGCATTTGAGATTTTGTTTTAGAGAGTTGGCCACCTCCTCCCTGGTAAGTGCTGTGCTGGTCATGCTGCCTGGTGCCAGGTCCCTGCCTCAAGGTGTGTGAGGCTTTAAAATTGCTGTGTTAAACTTTAGAGCTTGCTCCACAGGACATCATTTTCCAGACTGACAGTTTTCCTGCTTTCCAATTGGGTTTTATGTTGAGCCATCTGATTTAGGGATTGGTTAAACACAGAACCTGGGTGTTCAGCATACTTCTGTTTTGCTATAACTGGGAGAGTTTGTCTGGAGACACTTGAAAGGACCTAAGTTTAGCTGGAATGAGCCAGGCTGAAGATGAGTTCAGTGCAGGATCCTGTCCATTTGGTTGTGGTTGGCTACAGATAATTACAGAACAAGACAAAAAGGGACATGGAGTCGTTCTTCAACCTCAGGCAATATTTGTTAGAGGGACTTTTTTGATGCAAAAGTTTCAGGGGTTTTTTTCCCATTAGTATTTCAAACAAGGTGATTATTTACTGATTTCTATTTTTTTTTAATAGCCTTCCCCTGACTGCTTTTGGAAACATTGGCATCACATTTGCTCTCTTGCCTTCCTCTGATACTAAGGCTGGTCAAGAGTGTCATATTCCCCAGCCGTCGGTTCAGTGAGTCCTTATCTGAGCTCATCTCAACTCTGATACCCTATGGTCAAGAGCATTGTGGTGAATTACCCCACTGGATTTGCCCCAGGATAGAAAGAAAATGCACTGGATGGACACTTGGACAATTAAAACATTATTTATACAGCAAAATGCATAACAGCACTTCAACAGCCCATCTCTCTGTGGTACTCAGGATGGTTTAAATCTCCATCTAAATAAGGCTTTTAATACCTTTTTGCTGGCATTCCTCACCCATTGCAACATTTTTAAAATTTTTAAATTTTTTTTTTCTAAATTATTTTTTTAATTTTAATTTTTAAAATAACATAAATCAAAGATTTTATCTCCTAATTTTTGGAACATCAAGAACAGGGAAGTGCCATGTGTTCAGACAGGTTTTCGAGCATCCCATTGGAGTGTGCCCGTCCTCCCTCCCCCTTTCTCCCTCCAAGGAGCACATTCCTGGCTGAAGTGGCTTTGTTGTTCTCCCTGCGCTGCCAGCCCGCAGCCCATGCCATGACACAGCATTCCTGCCTTTGTCTGGGCTGTGCCCCTCCGAGCTGACATTTAGCAGGCTGGCATTAATGCCTCCCCAGACAAGGGGCTTTGTTGAGTGCAGCCAGCTGAGGCTGCGACTTGGAGTGGGGTGTGGAGCCAGGAATCCCAAAAGGAGCTCCCCCCATGTCCTTTAGGGCTTGTTTTGCCATTTAGTCTGGATGTAATCCCAGCAAGATGAACAGGGGGACACCCATGGGATGGGGCACATGCTGGTTATATTCCCTTTCCAGCACCTGATTTAGGCTTGACTTCACTGAAGGCAGCAGGAGGATCCCTTCTCACTCCAGTAAACCTGAATCAGCGCTGCAGGATAAAGCATTCTCCAATTTATAAAGTATAAAAACATAGCGGTCTGTTTGTTTATTAATTAGCGCTGGCACATCTTTGAATTAGCAGCAAATGCTCTTTAAAGCCATCACAGGGAAAAATTTTCACAACAAACCATCCTCTCTGCCAAAGCAGGCAGCTTTTGCTAATAGAGGCTTGTAGGTGTTAGCTGCAAAGGAGAACTAAATAGTAAATGTTTGCTTTCTACTTAGCGCACGTCTGTCATAGCCCCGCTAAGTAGCCAGAAACAAATTATGTGTGAAACTCAGCATCCCTCTCCCTCTCTCTCCCCTGTGATTGATATTTGCTTATGCAGCCCAAGTCCTTAATTTAATTAACAGGAATATGCTTATTTTACAAATTATAACCTTGTAATCTCCTTAGCAGGGAAAAAAGGAGCGTTTTCACCACCTGCTATCCTTTGTTGCGCATCATCTTGTTGCAAACATTGTTGTGGCCTTCTATTTCTTAGAAAAACCCACCATATTAGACTTTCTGATAATTTCCACTAACTTCCAAGTGGATTTTATTTACAGAAATTTTGTGGGAAAGGCACAAAAATCTCCTGAGGCTGTGTATCACTGAACAGACTTCTAGAAGAGTTCAATTTTTCAAGTGCCTGTGTCAAATATAAAATGAATTAGCACTGACTGTTTTTTAACGTTTTCTTTAACAGAAATACTGAGTGGATTTGCCACCATTTAAAAAAATTGTAAACTTCAGTGAAATTTCATAGATCCCCATGACAGGTAAAAAAAGGAATAAATGTTGATTTTTAAGTGTGTGTATGTGTGTTTACATCTACAGACACATCCACAGATCTGTGGCTGTTGCATTTTTGTCACCCTGTATAAAGAACTCGTGCTGGGTCTGCCTTAAACATGGATTTATGGTTGCTAGCTCATTCATTCTTCCCTTTTATTTCAAGGAGTATATCCTTCAGTATATCCCACCACCAGCATAAAGAAATATTTTTATTGCCAAGGGAATCATGTTAACGCAGCACCCTGTGCAGTGAGTGCCCCACTGTCCCTGGAAAACCTGAAAAAAGGAGTGGGACTCTGCACAGTCAAGGGAACAGCATGTTTGGTGCTCCTATGAATAGAATCAGAACAAATTGGCAAGGCAGATGCATGTTTGCTTCTGTATTTTTCTTAATTAACTTCTGGAGAGTGCAAACAATGAAGAAATGCAAATTTGTACTGCGTCATCCTGCAGAAATCTAATGGAAAGAGCCCTCAGATTTGTGTCACGAGGAGAAGGGAATGTGGTAATTTTCAGTCTGCAGCTCTGACACCCACGTGAACACCCACAGCTTTTGATTAAATGTGTGTCTGGTCCTTATTTCTGCATCTGCTCGCCTTTCTGTAAGAGTCAGAAGGTGACCACAGCAGAATGCTTCCATGACTATTAAACTCTAATTCAGTGACTGCACCTGTAGCCTTATTTATTTTCTGCCATCATGAAGCAGAAGAGCATAACTTATTGAAAAATTGAGCTTTAAACTAATAATTTAATAAACTAATAACGCTTCCAAGCAGATGCCTTCCCTCATTCTGTGAGGTCATTACTTCACTCTCACCTGACTTGCCAGCACAGAATACCAGGAGTTCCTTTTTACACCAGACCTACCTGAGCAGGTATTTGGTGATCTATAAATAAAGAAACTGCTTTAAATATATTTTTCCTGTTGTTCATTTTGCTGCACACCTGTGACTAAGAGTAAACTGAGGCTTACGGGGTCCTGATCAAATCCTAATGATACGTGATAATTATTTTATTAGAGTCACCCAGGTTGCTTAGAGAACTTTGTTTAGAAGTGTGGTAATTACAGTCTTATTTCTAACGTGAACGTTGCCATTGTGGTATTTATTTCATAATAAAAAGTGTAAAAGCCCAAGACTGAAATGAAATGTCTGAATTTGTAGTCTCAGGGAATATTTTGATACACTTTCATCACATTAACCTTTGTGCTTGTATTTACTCCTTTAATCCATATTTTTGGACTAAGGTATATTCCAACATCATAACGTTTATCAAATAAGCTTTAGTCTAGTACGCCCTCAGGAATAATCACATGAGATCATGTGATTATTCCATGAAGTCACATTCTTTGCTATTTACTAGCCATTAATCCAAACCATCATCTCCATGAATTATTTGCCAATGGCATTTTATGGCTACAATACCCATTATAGAATTTAAACTGTGCACCTATGTTTGTATGTATGTTTAAATGAACAAAATAAATAGCAAGAATTAATTTAAAACAAATCACTGCCTTGGATGTGACTTGTATTCCTAAAGATTTGCAGAAGATGCTAAATTTCTGACCCTCAAGGTCAAAGACTTGCAGTTCAGCTTACTCTGTAATTTCTTGGGTTTCCATTTATAGATCTGACCTCATCAGCAATCAGATTCTTTCCGACACAATCACTATCAATCCTCATTGAACACAAAGCCACGTGAGATGGCCATCTATGTAGATATCTTTCTGATGAAAACACACTTTGCTGTGATTATTCCATCAGGGCATGCCTTCTCTGCAGGGCAGGAGACTATCACAGCTACATTTATAGCTCACATAGCTCTATAAACACTGAAGTGCTTTTCCTTGACCACCCCAAGCACGCTGGAAAACCCTGTGCTGAAATGCCCATGCTGTGATTGCTAAAAGAGATACAGCCCAGTGAATCACATCTGATAACTTATCAGGGAGCATGAACAACCTGGTTTTTATGCTTTTCTGGCTGGTGGAGCAGACACTCCGTGTTCTAATTCTCCTTTCATCAGGGTTTGTGGCTGGTACGCCTTGCTCCTCAGAGGGATGTGCTGAACTCCTCACAAGCTGGGCTTGGCTGGCTGAAAATTTGCTTGGTCACCTCTGCAGCCCTGAGATGTGGGGAAGGAAACTGCAAAGGACTGAGGGAAAGGAGATACATCTGTGAAAATTAAATATGGGCAAGTCGGAAGTTCTATGCTACACTGAAAAGGAGAATTTACCACAGAAGATGAAAACTAAGGACAGATAGTGACCAGAGCAGAAACAAAGAGTTTTAAACTTAAACAGGGTAGATTCAGACTAAATGTGAGGAGCAACTTCTTTAAAATGAAGGTGGTGAAACACTGGTACAGGTTGCCCAGAGAGGCTGTAGATGCCCCGTTCCTGGGAACTCTCAAGGTTGGGTTCAGCAGGGCCTTGAGGAATGTGATCTTGTGGAAGATGTCCCTGCTCCTGGGGCTGGATGACCTCTAAAGGTTCCTTCCAACCCAAACCACTCCGTGATTCTGCGATCCTGTGGAAATAAAGCCACCCTGACAAGAACATAGCTGGCAGTCCATGCACATTAACATCCGCAGGAGCAAATCTGAGTCATGGGGTTGGATGCAGGTATGAGTCGCTCCCACGTTGGCAGAGTTTGCATCACTGCTCTTCTGACCCTGCCTGGCCAGCAGGCAGGTCCAGGCCAATGCTTGGGTAAAGCTTGAGTGTCTTTGTCCTTGGGTGTCTTTGGCCTTGACGTGGTGCACATTCCCCAGAATAAAATCTACGCAAGGTGTAGAAAAAAATGGGAGAGAAACAGAAGGAGATCAGAGAGAACACAACGGAAAAACACCAGGGAAGGTGGTAGAAAACCAAAAGAGGAGCATGCAGATGTGTCAAAACAGGATGTGGAAGAAGGAAGGGTGTTGGCCTGGATGGGGGATGTTTCTGGGCTGAACGTGAGGAGGAAGCCGGGCACAGGCAGGGCTTCTGGGGAAAGGCAGTGCCAGTCACCCTGCCCCGGCAGAGGAAGGTCAGAAGCGAGGCAAAAAGCAAGGTAACCTCGCCTAGGAGCTGTGGAAAACCTGTGATAAGTTGCAGCTGAAGTTCTGGCTGGTGGCAGGTCATTATTCCCGCCCAGGTTCCCGGAGCGAGCGCTGCTGCGGGAGAGCCGCGGTCGTCGCACGCGAGTAACCCCGGGCATCAGCGCCCGTGCCCGTGGAGATCAGCTCCCTTATCTCGGAGCTCACGGAGGGAAAGGCACCGCCACAAAGACACGCTGGCTCCACAGGGAGAGCACACCGGGGACAGAGGGAGCTAACCGCCCGGGTTAATGTGTAACAACTCGTGGCTGAGCAGGAGCCGGGATGGAAGGCGAGAAGTGAGGAGTTGGTACGTGCCCATTCCCAGAAAGGGGAAAGGTTTGGAGCACAGGGATCTCCCTCCCTCCCTCCAGGAGGTGTCCAGGCCTGGCAGAGCAGTGGTGTCACTCTTGGTAGAGAAGCTCAGTCTTGCCTGCCTGCTGGGGCTGCCCTACCACGGGGCCAGGAGGGGCTTGGGATGGGAAAAGGACATTGCAATGCTGGGTTTTAATGTGGATACTGCACATGGGGAGGCTCTGCAGCAGCCTTGGCTTGCTGACGAAGGACCCCTGACAAGGGCATCCATCCCCATCCAGCCATGAGCCAGCCCGGGACCATCCCCACCCTGGACAGGGATCAGAGCAGGGATCCAGTTTCCATGTGGCCGAGGGAAAGAGTTTATAAAAGCTTTGTCCACCAAAAACTCCTCATGGGTGAGCCCTCAAGCTTTCCATCAGTCAGAGGTGCATGGCTGGACATTCCCTCTCATCTTCTTTGAGGAGATCCCCATGAGGTTGGGGTCTCTGGGGCTCTAATAAGGGATGCTCATCCCACAGGTGGCACTTCTCATCCCTTTCTTTTCACAGGCACCCTTCCCCTCACCACCCTTCCCTTCCACCAGCTGCATTGGCCCCAGCCAGCACTACAAACACCTTTCCTGAAGGCCCTGGAAGCAAACAGATGTGGCTGCAGAGATAATGAAAAAGTATGTAAATAGTAGCTCCCCCAGAAAGCACCAGAGTTTTACCAAGTGGCTTTGACACTTGCCAAATACCTTTAAGCTGATAAAGATCTGATTTGTACTTCAGAGGTAACCTGATTAGCAACCAGTTTGGGTCTGGAATATGGTAATTGGTACAAACATCAGTAAATCACTTTCTTTAGCCTATAGGGAGCAGTGTGAATGAACGATAGTGAAGGTCAACACAGCCTGGGGAGTCATAGAGGATGGCTACTCCTGTACCTACCCATAATAAAATACTATGATTAGTAATAAAATGCAATTGCATGTACACACAGAGAACGACACTAAGGTTATCCGAGGTCAATCCAGCTCTCAGAATTTAAGAAAAACTCCATTAAACCTACTTTGAAACTAAAATCTGGTCGTGCACCACCTTTATTTTATTTTTTTTTTCCCAGGAGTTCTGCCTCTTTCAGTGCCCAGTACGGAGGCTGTTCAATAAATGAGCACCCATTCCTCATTTTGCTTTGTTCAGCCGCAAGCTGAAATCAAGAAAAAATTCTCTGACCTCATGCTCTTGCAAACCCAGAATTTCATGTCTCACAATTTTTGATACATTAATGAATGTATTTTGAAGGGTATTTATGACAGCTTGGAAACAAGGAGCTAAAAGCACAGGGATATCAGTGCCAAAAAGTTATTAATTGAGTTAATGTAAACTGCCCAGGTTCCAACCTTCCTGGCATGATTTTTCATAGTGCTTGCCATTATCAGTCATTTATAGCCACCACACAGCAGCAGCTGAGTTAAATTTTGGGTGCTCACCATCTTCATCACACTTCATGGAGTCTGGCTGGGCATTCAAGAAGGAAGGGCTGGACCTTGCTATTGCTCCCCCTGGAGAAGAGAAGGCTCCAGGGAGACCTTAGAGCCCCTTCCAGTACCTAAAGGGGCTCTGGAAGAGATGGAGAAGCAAGTTGGGCAAGGGTACAAGGTGGTAGGACAAGGGGAAATGGCTTTAAATGGAAAGAGGGCAAGTTTAGATGGGATACTGGGAAGAAATCCTTCCCTGTGAGGGTGGGGAGGCCCTGGCACACGTTGCCCAGAGAATCTGTGGCTGCCCCATCCCTGGAAGCATCCAAGGCCAGGTTGGATGGAGCTTGGAGCAACCTGGGGTAGTGGAAGGTGTCCCTGCCCATGAGAGGGTGCTGGACTGGGTGGTGTTTAGGAGAGCAGACTCATGGAATGCTTTGGGTTGGAAGGGACCTTAAAGCTCATCTCATTCCACCCCCTGCTGTGAGCAGGGACACCTTCCACTGTCCCAGGTTGCTCCAAGCCCCATCCAGCCTGGCATTGGAACTTATGATGAAAATTATGATGTAAGCAAGCAACATTGTTTAGTATAAAGCAATTGTTTGCCTGAAGTGACTGGCAGACACTTCTTGGATGATATTTTTAAGTAATCAAATTTTTAAACCAAACGGTTCAGGGAAATATTTCTTGTCCGAAGTCTGGAAGTCATGACTCATATGCAGGGAACAGAAATTGTGCTGTGTACCTCTTTGGAGTGTTGTACTTCCTGACAGCAGCTTGGCATTATACTTTTGCACTGTGCATTTTTAGATTATTTAGTAGAGGGAGAACTGGGATGGTTTTGTTTTGGTGGGGTTGTTTTGGTTTTGGGTTTTTTTTCATCTTCACACTGGCTTTTCCGCATTAAAAATCTGTTCTCATCTGTGCTTGGCAAGCGACAGTACTTTGTGTCATATAAAGGGAGAGCTGCAGCGTTTCAGGGGATTCCTTTCAACTTCCTCGCTGCTGTGCTCGCCAGTCGTTATCAAAAGCCTCCTCAGCCCTTAGCAGAGTGCCTTTAATTGGCCACTTGCATGGCCAGTTCACAGGCAGCGGTGGAGACCAAGTGGTAAAGTGTCAACAACCCACTCTGGCACCATAAACTCGGTGACCCGCTCTGAGAAACCCGTGGCTATTTATGTACAAGGCAGGGTTTTGTCATGCTGATTTTTATTAGCGCAGAGCAGATACAGACAACTTGGGAGATGTCGCGGGTGAGTCACAAAACGCTCAGCTCCAAACAGGCAAGGCTGCAAGCCAGGGATGGGGCTTGGGGTCTCTGTCCTTCCCCTGGCCAGCAAGGGCACGGTGCAGGGCCAGGCTGGCACAGCTCCCCTTCTGCTTATCCCACAGGCTGGATCACCCCTGGGTGGAGGGAGATCTGCCTGTCTGGCAGAACGCATCCTCAGGAAGGGTTTTGGGTTGTTCTGTGCAGATAAATGTTTGGTAGATGGCAGGAATCTTGGCCATGGCAATGCTCTCAGGGGTCTCAAAGGTGTTGCAAGCCATGACTTATCAGTGACTTCTTTTTGGAGGGTTAAAATTGATTTTTACCTTTCATGCCTTTATTTTAATGCCTCGAAAGGTAACGTGAGGAAAGCTCACCCCTGGAAGTGTTTAAGGCCAGGTTGGATGAGGCTTTGATCAGCTTGGTTTAGTGGTAGGTGTCCCTGCCCATGGCAGGGGGTTTGGAACGAGGTGGGGCTTTTAAGACCCCTTCCAAGCCAAGCTGTTCTCTGATTCAATGATTCCATGACTCTGTGATTCTGTGGTTCCATGATTCTATGATTCTGTGGTTCCTTGATTCTGTGATTCCATGTGTCTATGTCTCTGTGATTCCATGATTCTATGATTTTATGATTCTGTGATTCTATGATTCTGTGATTCCATGATTCTCTGATTCTATGATTCTGTGATTCCATGATTCTCTGATTCTGTGATTCCATGTTTCTATGACGGTTTTATGATTCTCTGAAATCTGGCTTAGCAATGAAGCAAAAACGGGGTGATGCCAGAGGAGGGAACTTTCTCCAGAGTCCTCTGGGACATCTCAAGCTTCTCCATCTGTGGTGGCCCTTATGGTGGCTCCTTATGTGGTGACCCAGGTCCTCTGAACCTGCAAAGCTACTGCCCTGAGATCTCACCTTCCTAACAGCCAAGCCTCAGGATTTATCTCCAGTCTGAAAATTGGAATTGATAAAATTTCGTCCCCAAGGCTGAAAAAAGTTTTTAGCCCTGGAGACAACTTTTTGTTATAATTTTGGCAGTCCCGGCAGTGATAAATTTGTATTTGTTCTTTCTAGAACATTGTAAACAAAAAAGTTAATTATGAGAAATTATTATGTCTGCCTGCCTATTTATTTCTGGTTCTATTCATAGAAGCATTAAACGGGCTGCAGCTATACTTGTGCAGTTATAAAAACTCCACCTGTGCCACGTATTTATAGAGCCTGTACAACTTTGGAGTGAAAATTCTCTTCTCCAGAGCGAGGGCACTGGACATTCCCAGCTCATCCACCGCCTTCCCCTTTCCAGGAACAGAAAAAAAAAGCATCACTCGGTGGAAAATGAAGTGGAGAAGTCTGTATGGTGAGATCCGGATTTCTGTTTGGTATGGTCCTTACTGAGCTGGACAAACTCCCTTTGCTGTCAGGGTGTGGAAAATCAAACCTGAATGTTGCCTCTCCCATTATGAAACCTTTCTTAATTGTAGGGAAAACTGAAAACACGGGAATGGGACATGATGTGTGCATATGTGTGCAAGTGCACCTGTGTGAGTATTTATAAATAAAAGTTGTGCCAAAGAATCACAGAGTCATTGGGGTTGAAAAAGACCTCCAAGATCATCAGGTCCAACCTTGGACCAGACACCAGCATGTCCCCTAAACCACAGCACAAAGTGATATCACAAACCATATCACAAAGTGCCACATCTCCTCATTTTTTGGACACTTTCAGGGGCAGTGACTCCACTGCTTCCCTTGGGAGCTTTGACCATTCTTCCAGTGAAGAAATGTTTCCCAATCTCACCATGGGATGTCACGCAGCACTTCAGATTTCCATGCATTTGTATTGAGTGTGAACACTGATTTTAAAAAGATCCTGTCCCAAACCCAACGGGTTTCTTGCCTCGGTGCTGTCACACTTCACAGAGAGATCAGCTGGAGCCCAAAGCAGGCAATCAGGTTTGTTTGTCGTGTTAACAACGAGCAACATGAACCTTGCAGCTGGCTGGTGTCTCTGGCCATTAATTTTGGATGCTGCCATTGTTAATAACCAGGGAAATAACACCAGGGAGAGCAGTAGCATGTGGCAGATGCAAGAGTGAGTATCTGTTACCGAGCCTGGAGCTGGGCTTTCCTGGACCACTTCCAGCTTTGGCAGGGGGAACTTTAGCTGAGTAAGAAATCCAGGCTGTCAGTCCTGGAGTAGCTGGCGAAGGTGCAAAGGCTCCCCAGGCTTTGGGAAAGTGAAATAGCATTTTTTTTTTCCCTTCCCATTATAAAGAGTTAAAAACCAACACCAGGGTGTCATGCCTTGTAAACGTTTATCATTTATTATGCATTTAAAGTGTGCACAGCACATACACCACAGTCTTGAACAGCACCTGTATAAAACTACAGACAGATCCTGGTAAATGGTGAAAGCTCATACCATGTCACATCGTTATCAAGGTTGCATCACAATATTTAAGAGTTACAACTACCTCTGAACATATCTCGTGTGAGGCCGTTGGTTGTGGATTTAATGAAGTGAAAAGTGGCGAAGAAAAACCATTCCCAGAGAGAACCTTTGTGGTCTGATTTTGCTATCTGAAATCTGCAACAAAATCAGCAGTTGTCAGAGGTAGTGGTGATAAATACACAATGATTACTCACATATAGAAAACATAGAAAGTACAGAAAATTACCAGTTTTACAGAAAAAAAAAATTAGAAATCCTTAGGTGTGATATTTCCTTTTCCTTAATTATTTTTGCTACGAGGGCAGCTGCCTTAAGGTCTGGTCCTGGTCTGCTCTGATCTTACTGAACTTTGGTGAGTAGAGTTGCTCTTCGAGGTCATGTGTAAGTAGAGGATACAGGCAGGTCTAAACCATTACAAAGGAACAAAGGCGTTTGTGTAGGAATGTAAAGAGGAAAAGAAAAAAAAAAGAAGCTGAATCAAAGATTTGTGTGTAGTCGGAAATAATTAGTTTAGATTGGAAGATGATCTGTAAACGTCCCCTAAGTCATCAAACATTGTGGTTAGTCCCGGTTCCCACTTAACAAATTGATGCCCCAAAGATGAAGTAACTTTTAAATTAAAAAAAATAAAAAAAGAAAGGGAAAAAATAAAGAAGAGGGAAAAAAAAAAAAGGCACATGAATCCTTTTAGTGGTTTCCCCCCTAATCAAACCTATCTTTTCCTTTATCACGTTAGAGACATGAGTTACACTTGCAAAATATATAAGGAAAAATATAGGGTTACTTGATGACGATATAGTACTGCAGCCTGACAGCTGCCTGCAAATATTTTCACCATGATTACCCTTACTAAAAGTAAACCCCCGGGTAAAGATAGCTCAAACGTGACAAGGCTCAAATAGGATGCAACCGACTCTATCCTGAATACTTTTGGCTACATATGGAAAAAAAGAGAGATTCGGGATTATGCTTGTTCCCCCAGGCCCTCCTCCAGAACTTTCAGCCCAAGCAGGAAAGCAGGTACCTTCCTCCCATGCAGACTTTGTCACGAGACTGGCTTTGAGAGTTAGTGAGGTAGAAATTAATCAACTTCATCAGGGAATGAGACAGGAAAAAAAAAAAAAGCAGCATAATTCTCCTTCCGAAAACTGCAGCAAAAATAATAAATAGTACAAACCAACCTGAATTCCTCATCAT
The DNA here is from genome assembly GCA_013400075.1 of Hippolais icterina. Classification (NCBI taxonomy): domain Eukaryota; kingdom Metazoa; phylum Chordata; class Aves; order Passeriformes; family Sylviidae; genus Hippolais; species Hippolais icterina. Next base: position 221,161 of record VWYN01008884.1, on the reverse strand, counting down.
CAATCTAAATTCTTTCTGTGGAGCTTGCGTTTGCTACAAACCAGCAGATGCTTTTCCCCTGCAGAAAACTTAGGGGTGTTATAGAGCTCTCCACACTTTGAAAAATGAAAAATGCAGCCTCCAAACCAGAAAGGGAATTGGATTTGAGTGGAGCAGAGCTGGTTCACTGTGGCGCGTCCCACTGTCCCGCGTTTGCTGAGGGACAGACAGACACGTTATTATTTTAGCCTCGTGCCAAGCAATTGTACCAAATAAAAGCTCCCACTGAGGGCCACAGCTGATCTGAAGAGAAAACCCCAGCGGCAGCCCTGCCGAGCCTGCAGAGGTGTTCCAGCCTCCCCGAGGAGCTGGGCTGCAGGGCGGCTCAAAGCTCAGCGCTGGCGGGTCTGAAAACAGATCTGCGGGGTGGCTGTGCCGCACCGCGCTCCCGTGCCGGGGGAAAGCCATCCCGGGGCAGTGAAATAGCAGGGGGGATCAGGGCATGGTGTGTGGCTCCAGGCTGGCATCCCACCCAGGCACCTCCTGGCATCCCACCCAGGCACCTCCTGCTCCCGCTCTGGGCCAGGAGCCGCGCCGCGGTTTGGGAAACGCGCAGGGAAGGATGGAGCCACCATAAACCACAAACAAACAAACAAACTCACAGCTGTACAACAACAACCACCGAGCAGCACACAAGCAGTGCAAAACGTTGGGAGAGAGGAGCTGGATGTCACCTGGCTTAGGGCACGGGGTAGCAGCACACCTGTGGTAACTCAGAGCTGAATTAAATAAACCGCGAAGGAAGCAGAAGACTTCTACTGCTGCACCATGAAATGAAAGAGCTTGGGTTGGAGGTTTGTTTTGTTTTCAGAGATTAAAAAAAAAAAAAAATTAACTATAAATAGATTTTGTGACAATATATACAGATTTAAATAATTAACTTAAATATCTTACACCTGCTCTTGCATAAAACTCTCCAGTAAAAGTGCACCATGTTTCTTTTCCCCAAAGGTGTTCTCTGCATCTTCCCCTGTGCTGAGGTAGGTCTGAAGGTAGATGTCTCAGATTCTAGGAAGAAAATGTGTCACTGTCATTGTGGGAGACACTTTATTGCCTTTCTTTGTTCTTCCATTTTTGCTCAGGGCTATGTACATCCCGGGATAAATCCTGGATTCGTAAGCATTGTAGTTGTTTGGCAGGAGAATCTCTTTGAATTTGCACTCATCATTGAAATGGGCCTGAAATGAAAAGGAAAGAATGAGAGGGAAGGAATTTTAAACATCAGGTGTGGAAATATTCTTGCTGCCAGGTGTAGAAGGTGTGTTGTGGGCAAATGTGCAGGTGAGCCCCCTCCACTTAGCAATCTTTTGAAGTGGCCTCTGAAGCTTCAAACAGGACTCAGGAGCCAGAGGATCAATCAGGGATGCTGTGCCTGGGCCAGGCACGTACACCTGAAGGTGGGAAGGACACCCACGGGAGGGACAGAGTCACCTCAACAGAGCTGAGCTGGGTGAGGCCCAAAAGTTCTGTGGTCCTGCTCATCAAATCGCTCCTGGTGGTCCCACCAGCAATGAATTGCCTGAGAGGCTTCAGAAAGGTCAGAATAGTGGCACTTTCTCATGCTGCTCGAGGAGAAAGAGGCATTTTAAAGCCACTCATCATGGGCAGTATATTTTGATTCTTTAGATTTAAAATCAAAGGAAGGATTTGGATAACTTAGGTTAATGGATCAGGAAAACAGATCTGACTGCAGGCAACCTTTCAGGGATGTGCTTTCACTTGCAAGTGCGTGCAAAGAGGGACAGGCCTTGCAAGTGTCTTATCTGGAAAGGAACAAATGAACTCATCTCTTCTTGTTGGGCAAAAACCTCGGGGTTTGTGACATCTCAGCCTGCCAAGCTGAACACTGCACTGGGGATTATTTTACCCAGGACACCAAGGCAGCAGTATCCCTAAGAAAGGATGCATTTTGGGGACTGATTCTGTCTGGCTTTTATACAAGTCAAAATCCTCTGTAACAGGACCAGTGCCTCAGGAAATAATTCTGGATTCCTCATGCCTTCGTGTGAGAATTCCCTGGTTAACTCTGACATAGTTTGGCTCTTTCTCAGCCCAAGTTTCTTCACTTGGGCAGCATGACACAGAAAATTCATGGGTGAGGAAGGAGAGCCAGGGACATGAGTTTAAAACTCTGTTGATCACAGTCACTTGTACAGAGCTGAACTCTAAGGCAGGAGAACAGCTCACCATGGGCAGAGATACACCCCCTCATTGTCCACCTCGAGTATATTTTACAAGCTGTCCCTATCTTTTCCAAAGATCCTTTGTAAAGGAAGGTCTGTATTGTCTCCTAATGGATCTTCCTTCTCATAAACAGAAGTTCAGACCCCAGGAATGCTGAAGTGCCACGGGAACTGACTGTCTGTGCAAGAGCATTAACAAGGGGTGATCAATAGGTGATCATCACATCATAAAGGGTCACTTGTGGGGCCCTGGCTGATCACAAGTTCGAGTGCCCTCTGAGGGATGGAGTGAGTGATTGCCACCCCTGCCTAAGGCTGTTTGCACTTAGATATAACAAATACATGGACTAAGCTCCTGGTCTTGCCACACAAATGATCTGTTGGCTGTGAGGCAGGCAAGGTGTGCAGCCGAGGTTGGGTGGCTACAGTTTTTATGTGAGAACCAAGGAGGTGTAATGCAGAAGAGAGGGTTTTGCTCCCAAAACTCAGACAGCAGCATAAACTGGGCATAACTGAGCAGCTCACCTTCTGCTGGCAAGGCAGGAAGGGCTGCTCTGTGCTGCCTGACCCGGGAGGGGGCAAGGATGGGACTTGGGCAGCTTTTAGCACCATGCACACATCTCACCCCAGCTGACCACCATCCCCTCCCCGGGCACACACCCCGTGGCTACTTACAGATCCATAGAGTTTGCCTTTGCTGCTCATGGCCACGAAGAGTCCGCTCCTGACACCAAATATGCTCACCACGCCCCTTTCCACGGGAGAAATTTCCAGCAGACCTGCAGAGGAGGCACAGAGCTCAGGGGGACAAAAGGGTGTGCCCTGGGGTGTGCGGTGGCGGTGCTGCCCTCACCCACAGGCTGCCATCCCCTGTGTGGATCCCACATCCCAGTCGTGGGAGTTCTGTGGAGAACCCCAGCCTCAGACTTCACGTGCTGCCCCATGCCCCGTGCTGGGACCTCTTCTTTTAGCTAAGTATCTATTTTTATTTTGCCCCCAGGCATCCTCTTGGGTAGACGAGGTTAAAATAAGCCGGAGTATGCTCAGGGCAAACGAAACATTTGTCATCACGCAGCTTACACCCCCGTGCCCGGATCTTATTGTTTCAGTTGGATATCAGAGTCCTGGGGCCACGGGGTTAAGTCCCCAGCAGATGCTGCTCAAGTTTGGGGGCGAGCTGGGCTCTCCCCAGCCCCTGCTCGGAGTGGGCCGCCCACGGCCCTGCGGATCCTCCAGATGTTGAGGCACCCCCGACACCCGATGCCTGACGGCGGCGAGGGGACAACACGGCGCTGGGCAGCCCCTCCCGAGCGCCGGACGAGCTGCCCCGGAGCTCCGCATGGGTTCCGTGGCCGCCCCGCTGCCCGGGGCTCCCCCACCCGCGGCGGAGCCCAGGGGCTCAGCCCCGCCGTGCTGCCGGCGGCCGGGCTTTTTAGAGGGAAGCCCGAGGT
>VWYN01008884.1:185291-216464 GCA_013400075.1 Hippolais icterina | reverse complement strand
CTCTCTTTCCCTCTCTTTCCCTCTCTTTCTTCTTTTCCCTTTATATCTCCTTTCTTTATATTTTTTCCCTGTCTCAAATGCCTGCAAATGCTAATGCAAGATACAAAAATCAAAGGACGCCCAGCACACTTTCCCCCCAGCACAATGTATGACTATGTAAATCTGTGGAATTTCAGCTTTTTGCTGTATCCAAGCGACATGGTTTACAGTTTGCTGGATGCAGAAAAAAAAAAAAATTCCCTTCATTAAAAGCCAAAAACTGTTGTTGAATGGGAGGTTTTAGAAACAAAAAAATGAAAGAACTTGCAAAAAACCACACACAAAAGGGGAAAAAACACAACAAAAAACACACAACCAAAAAAAAAAAAAAAAAAAAAAAAAACAACAAAAAAAACCCCACAAAAAAAAAAAAAAAANAAAAAAAAAAACCACCAAAAAAACCCCCACAAACAAACCAAAGGAAAGGACTAAAGTTTTCATAAAGCATTTAGAGAGCCAACAAGTGTTCAAAGGCAGTGAGTGATAAAGTTTTGGCTTCCAAATAGCCCTTGGAGAAATCTGAAGTACTGGATGTGTGGAGCTCCCTCCTGGTCACTGTACTGACATTGGCTGTGGTGACGCAAGTTTATTCCAGAGCCCAGAGGCTGCCCACTCAAAATGCAAATGTTGCTGCACTTTTTAATGGAATAGTTACTTTTAATGTTTACTTGGATGCTGCTCTGCTCTTAGGTAATTGCTTAATTTGGGTTGCGGTTCCTGGAAATGAAGCTCAGTGTTTAAAAGGAGGAGAAGTTTTGACTCCATCAGTTTAGAATTACTTCGCTTCGAGCAAATCCCATATATTTTGTCACCTCCCATAGCTAAAGCCTCGGCCCTCTACAGGTTTTCAGCACCAACAGGTGAGGAGACAATTAAGACAACTTTGAAAAGTCCTGAATTAATCTGAAAGTGTGTTTTGGACAATTTTGGAAGGTTCTGAATTGATCTGGAAGTGTGTTTCGGACAGTTTTGGAAGGTCCTGAATTAATCCGAAAGCGTCTTTCGGGGGAGGGGGGCGAGGTGGTTTGTGACTCAAGTCCTTTACAGCCTGGAGCCAGTTGAGTCTTTCACGCCAGTAAAGCTCTCCCGCTGTTCCAGCAAAGGATGCGAGAGAAAAGAGAATTGCCCCAGGGCAGATGACAGCTCACCTAGGTGCGAAAATCTCTGACCTTCGCTAAACCTGAGCAAACTTAGATGATGCGCTTTTATTTCTTCTTGTGAGGCGCACATGCCACTGCTCTGGGGGCGATCGCAATCTCCCCGGTGGAGTTTTGTCCCGGCCTCAAGCGAGTTCTCTGCTCTGTGTGTGTTCAAAGACAGTACAACGCTGATTTTTCGCCGTGGAGGTGGAAACGCCCCATCCCTAGAAATGTTCCAAGTTGGACGGAGCAGCCTGGTCTAATGGAAAGTTTCCCTGTCTGTAGCAGTGGGTAGGAATGAGATGATCTTTGAGGTCTGTTCCAAACCTAACAATTCCGTGATTCAGTGAAATCCACTGATATGAAATGCACGGGGATTTGGTATATTTTTATTTGCAGCAGGTCCATCCAGAACCCCCCTTGCACCTGATGAGTGGCTCAGTTGTGGGTGCAGAGGCTGTGCACCAGGCACAGAGCAGCTGCTCCCAGCCTTGGGAACTGCCCTGCTCCCCAGGGCTGTGCTGGGCTCCCTCTCCTTCCCCAGGGTCCTCGGGGCGGTGTGATCCCACCTCACTTCAAACCCCGAATTATTTGCTCTTTGCAAACAGCAGCGGGTGAAGTTGGGATTAGGTTTATTTACCCTCTGAGGGCTGAGGAAAAGGAGCGGCACTTCTGCTGACACACCTACCCCTGCAGCTTCCCTCCTGCAGCACGGGGGTGGTGCAGCAGGGAAGATTCTCAGCTTCCAGGGCTCCATCAGTCTGTGGTCTGCTTGGCCTTGCTGCCACGGCCAGCAGCTCTGCCTGGCCCAAAGCAACGTGAGCTCTAAGCACCTTCAAACCCCGAGCTAGGGATGTGCCCTGCAGGCTCAGCAAGGGATGGAGCCTTCATCCCTTTGGGAGGTATGGAGTTGGGTCCTAGAATGCCCTGTCAGGCTCCTGGTCCGTGTGTTTGCGAGGTCAGGTCCCAAATGGTTACACAGAGAGCATCAGGTGACATTGCCACAATATCACAGGTGCTTCTGCAGCTCCATTCTTAAACCTGCCACAGGATTACACAGCAGTCTTTCCATCAAGGCTTCCAATGAACTTTCCTGAGAGGAAAAATGAGATTATGAGGTCTGGGTTTTCTTTCAAGTTGTCTTTATTTGTGTATGTGTGAGCCTGTGTTTGGGCTCCCTATGAAACCCTGGTGCTGCTGCTACAAAACCCTCTGGTTTTTCTTGCCTGCACCTGGAAACAAACCCCATAGAGATGGAGACAAAGCAGAACCACTCCACTTTCAGTTTGCACCAGGTGTAAATCACAGGTGGAACATGCTCACCTTTGGGGTCTTGCTGCTGTAACACAGACAGACATTGTCAGTCAGAAATTATTGGCACAGGAAACCATTAAAGCAGGGTATTCCCCATGGAAGCCCAAAATCAGTGTCAGGCAGTCCAGGCCAGAGGGAGGAGCTGACCCTGCAATGTGCCATCAGCTTTCAGGCAGTGAAGGGCAGTCAGGTATCTCCAGATTCATAATTAATTGATCTATCTCCATAATTATTTCGGAGTCTTCCATATCATGCCATGTTCTGCTGCTATGTGTCCCCACTTTGCCAGCAATGATTTAGATATAAAACCAGGTAAAATGTCTCCATCTCTGTATTGGCTCTCTTCCCTAAAAAGCATTTGTGGGTGTCACCATTCAGAGAGCTCTTGTTTCCAAATTCCTCTAGGTTTCAAGTATAAAAAACCAAGAAAAGATCCACAGAACTCAGGTCCACACCCAGGTTCAAGCCCTGTATCATGGATGCTGAAGGAAAAAGGGAAAAGAAGAAGGAATCTTTACAGCATTATTTTGCAATTGCACTGGCTTAGTGCAGTTCATCCAAATCAGGCTCTGTGCCTGCCTTCCTAAAGGGAACCAGGTCCACAATCTAAAAATCAATTTACATATTTATTAACTCCAGTGAATAGATGCAAACGACCCTGAAAGTTATTGCTCACCAGCTTTCCTCCTGAAGGCAAATATTTCCCTGAGACCCTTTGGTCTGGCAGGCTGGGGGACTGTACTGGAAGGGGCACAGAGAAGGATATTGTGAGGGAAAAAAAAAAAAAAATCCCTTGCACCCTGTATGAAGAACGCGGGGAAAAGGCACCCCCGGCTCCCCCTTTGCCTACGCCCCTTTTAATTACGATCGTTTTGGAGGACAAGCAGCCGGCGCTGTGCAGAGGGGCAGAGCCTGGGAAAGCTTTGTGCCCTTCACGTCTGGCTGCCCCCGTGTGTGAGCAGCAGGGGCAGTGGTCCCGGGAGAGGCTGCCTGGAATGCCGGGGTCGCTGGGAGACCCTCTGCGGGACACACACACCCACAGCCAGCAGCCAGGGGCACCCGCAGCCTTTTTCCCATCTCTGTCTCTCTCTGTTTGCAGCTGGTCTATTTGATCTCTGTTTGCTGCTGGGAGCGCCTGGCCGTGATCAAAACCTCATTATCTGCTCTGTTCCACGGTTGAGAGGGGCAGTGGAGGGTGGCACCGGCAGCCACGGCGCTGGGCAGGCAGCAAAGGCCACCAAAACCTCCGTCCAGCCCCTCTCAGGGAGGGAACTGAGCATGGCTTGGCTTGGGGTGGGTGTGGATGCTTCCAGCAGCTACTCCCCGCGCCAGGCAGAGACCAGAGGGGACACGGCTGTGCCCCTCTGGGTGGCTCCTGTAGGGCTTCAACAACTCCCAGGCTGCAATTCACGCTTCCAGCTGGTGTCCACGCTGCTCAGGCGCACCCACTGCTGCAGGAATGGGTGCCCAGGAGAGCTGGGAGGTCAAGGGCCAGACCTCTGACTTCCTGGGCATGTGGCAGCCCTTTCTTGGCTGCTGTGCTCAAAATGTTTGCTCTGTCTGGGTTGATGTTCCTACCTCACTGCAGAGGTGTGGGGTGGTGGGGAGGCCTTCTGGGGGACTCCAGACCACTCAGCAAGCAACCTGATGTGGCCATGGCAAAGCCATCTCCTTGTCCTCCCGGCATGGAACAGCTGCCAGGTGAAACAGCACCTCTGGACAATCTATTCCATCTTCTGCTTCTCAGCCTGTTTCCCAGGCTGCAGCTTTGCTCCGTGCTCTGCTTTCACTGTGTGCTGTCCAGAGCAGAAATTCCCAGCCCTGCTGTCACTACTGCTCTGTATTTCCAGTGGTTTTCTTTGCTCAGTGGCTCCTGCTCCATTATCAGCTCTTCTGGCTGTGTGTGCTTCCCGTTGTCTGCTGTCCTCATTTTTTCCTGTAGCTGTTCTGCTCCCTCATCCATCCTCAGCACAACCAGCACCCTTGGTGGAAGTTGCATTCCCAGACATCACCCAGACCTCAACTGGGATGAGTGGGGAAGGTGGAGATGTGAGGAGCTGCACCCCTGGAGTTTGTTACTGCAGAGCAGGGCTCAGTGGGGTGGGACATTGGGAAGCCATCCCAGATCATTTTGGGGTGTGAACATGTTTTGGGGTTTTCTCACAGCCCCATACCCCTCATCCCCTGGTGTAGTTTGAACCAAAGTTTGGGAGGGAGGTCTGCTCAGAGCACAGATGGAGGAATATGCTCAGGAGGCTCCAGTTAGTGATGTTGGTTTTTGGAAGTGTTTATTCCCAGCCAGGCTCACTCCTAGGCTGAAGCTCACACGCTGATGCTTTCATGCTCACTGCTGACATTTCTGCATGTGCTGTTTTGTCCTTCCTCGTCCTGTATGCTCTTTACCTATTGAAACTATAAACACTTGAAAACTAAAAATATACATTTTTTTCCTTCTGTCAGATTATGACACACATACTTCTGCTGATACATTACTCGGCACTCCGCCAAACAAAACCGGTGAAAGGAAACAAAACAGAAAACGAGCTTTGAGAATCAGAGTAAGTGTTTGTTAAGCTTATTTTTATTATTATTATTGTGGGAAATAGTAGCTTAAGTTGACTTTTTGTGTGGGAATGTTTTAGCTGACTTTGAACGCAGCATAATTGGTTTACACCAATCTGCTCAACATGTGGCCTCTCTTGCATGAATCATTTTTTACCCGTGGCTAAAGTGAAGAAAACTGGCTGTTGTAAGCAAATGACGTGTATTGCTGGATTTTAAAACTCCCTAGCAAAGCACCACTTAGAACCTGTCAGAACGTATATGGGCACAGCTGTACAATCCATAACCTCTCCGAGCGTGCAGGGGACCAGCTTTTCCAGTTGACCTTTAGTGTCACAACTGTGAAACGAATCCTCTGCTTTCCTGATGCCACCGGTGGAATTAGCAGTGGCAACAGCTTTATCTTTCACTCTGGCACACAGAAAAGCCCTAAAAACAGGTATAAAACCGGGTCAGCACGACATTGCTCCTGATGGAGCCAGCCAGAAACATCTGTGGGGTTTTGATGGGTGAGGTTTTGAAAAGCAAACTGCAAGGCGTGAGCTATGCACAGGTAGCAGCTCTAGAGCTTGAAGATCAACCAGCATGGAGGTTCTGCCTTGTTTGAGGATAGTAACACACCAGGTAAAATGGATTTTCTTCCCCTTCGTTTGGAAGGCAAAGCTGGGAAGGTCTACAGCTGAGCTCTGTAGCTGGGGAGCACATTGCAGCAGTGTGTAAAACAAGTTCCCTGTCAGCAGGCATGTCAGCCATCTGTCAGCAGACCTGTCCGGGGGATTTGCCGTGGGTTTTGTGGCTCACTCTCTTTGTGCTGTTGAGTAACAGGCCTGGCAGGTCACAATGGGAGCCAGTTCTCGCTCCGAGTTCGGATCACACGAGTTACAAGTAAATAAGATTTGGATGAATGATCCTTGCCCAGGAAAATCCCCTTGGCACCAAGAAACCAGCAGAGATGGCATGGCTTGATCTTTGATTCAATCATTTAATTCCCCTTGCTGTTCAAGGCCCAAGAGCAGCTTTGTTCTGGTCAGCCATTTCAATATTAACTATTTTTACTCCCATCTTTCTCACTTCACCCATAAAGCTTTGGGAGCTCCAGAAACATCAACATTACAGGAATTAAGCCATGCATGTTAAGATATGACAAGGAAAAGGAAACACTAAAGGCTGCTCATCTCCTTTTGGATGATTCCTCATGCTGCTCTGAGAGCACATTTCCCACATTTCTGAGAGCACATTTCCCATTTGTTTTCGTTCCTGTAGGTGAAAGAGGGAACAGGACCATGCTCTGAGTCGATTTGCTCCATGCAGCCTCCTCAGCTCTCAGCACTGAATAGTGAAGATTGTTAATTTTCTTGCATTTCAGAATATGTTTCTCTGTGGGCCAGGAAAATATACATCTTCCATCCTGCCGATGAGCTCTGAGAGAAGAGATCCCCAGGGAATTAGCTCAGATATTTACCTGGCTTGGGATTGCTTATTAATAAGCAGGATGAGATAAATGCAAATTAGAAATGACCAACTTGAAGATTGTCTCGAGGGAAAAAAAAAACAACAAAAACAAACCAGATTTAAAGGAGGCAGTCAACAACAGAATGAAGGTTTTGGTATTTTGAATAATTTCCAGGACCAACCTGTGATTCCCTCCATTGATTGGAGCTCAGCCAAGTGTCCCTCCTGAATGTGTGTGTCCTACAAATGCTGAGTGCAACAGCATGGCAGTCTAAAATCTCTCTCTTTTTTTGTCATTTATGGCAAAGTTGCACATTACTTGGAGTTAAATTTACTATAATTAGCTGCCACATCCCAGCAGAGCTCATCCCAACAGCTTTTCCCTGACATTTCCCCTTTGCTACCATACCCCTGAAATAACAGGTGAATTATTGCATGGAAGGTGCCACTGAGCTCATTTCCACCTAACTTCCTGGGATAATGGAATAAAACAAAATAAGCTGTGGCTGCACCAAGTCTGATCCCTACTAATGATGCCTTAAGTTTTGTTTGTATTTCAGGTTCTGTGCTGCCCAGGGGTGCAGCTCTGAGCTCACAGTCAGTGTCACTCAGCTCTCTGCACACAGCAGGGACACAAAACAAATCCTTGTCCTGCTGCACACCAAGGACAACTTTCAGGCCCAACAGCACAAACAAGGGTGGGCTGGAGGGAGGAACAAGGATGGGACCTCACAACCTGAAGCTGGAATTGGACAATTAAACCCCAAGATCAAATGAACCAAAACTTATAAAAATGTAAGATCTCGTGACTGCTCAGCCATTTTGTGACCATTTGGGGTCCATTTTGTGACCATTTTGGGTCCATCTTGGGTGTAGCCCTGACCAGGCTCTTGTCCTGCCCAAGGTGTACCCTGGAGGCCTTTCAATAAATCCCTATTTCATTTTCTATCTCTGTGCAGCCTCTGTTTCAGGTCAGCCTTCCCAAGGCATCACCAGAGATGCTGTTTTTACGTCAGAGCACACCCACTGAGGGTGATTATTTGGGTTACAAAGCTCCACGTGCATTTTTATCAATACTGGCAGGAATGGAGGATGCACAGGAGAGCTGCTGGACTCAGGACAGCGGGATGGGAACGACACATAGCGAAGGGAAAACTCCCTGCCCAGGGAATTCAGACAGTGCTGTGCAGTCACTGCTGTGCTATTTGCCACGTGCTATATCCAGTCACAAAATATTCCACTTGCTGACACGGCCAGAAAAAGCCCTGCGAACCCCAAAGTCTTGGAGTCTTATAATAACCCCTGGAGCACACCCTCCTCCACAAAAGGAGCCCAGCAGTGCTCCCAGTGACCTGCCAGGGACACACGGCATGCAGTTTGTTCTGGATTTCAAGGGTCAGGCAGAAATCACAGGGGCTGGTTTCAGTGCCTCCATGGCCATCTAGCACTGCTCTGCAACAGGGAAACAAATATTTTGGGCTCCCCCAATGAAATTTCATAATGCTGGTATGAAGTCTTACAAAACTATCTGGAGGTTTCAGAGTATCCATTTATTTCAGTGGTTGAAAACAAAATTCAGGTACCAGTATTGGGTGAAAAAGGATTTTGTCACTAAAAAAAAAAAGATATGAAAATATTTCAAAATTAATCTGCCTTCTTTCCTCCTTCCCCCTTTTTCCACTTTTTATATTCCTGAGTCCTGCTGGGCCAGCACAGTAGAAGGCTACTTGTCACTTGAAGTTCAAATGCAGGATTTCAGAAAAAGGAAGAACATTGGAGCCTTTATGGAGCATTTCTTGGATTGGACGACAAAGTAACATAATAATGGCACAATAGTTCTTGCTGTTAAATGCCATTTCTGTTGCCTACAACACCATACATATTATCACTATGGTTTTCATTATTCTTTTTTCTGGGGGGAAAAAAAAATCAAATATCATTCCAAGACTTCAGTCACAAGGAGCCCAGGGAAGTTGGGTGTTTGCTGGTGTGGGCTCCACCTGAGGCTGAGATAGGATGGAATTCCTGGCTGGGGGCACTGCTGAAAAATTAGGAAGATGAAGGAGAGAAGGGAGAAGAGCTGTGCTGGCAAGTGTTGTTGCACAATAGATTTTGACAGAACTTAGAAACTTTCTCTCCTCCCCTCTCTGTCATCACAGTAGTTTATCTAAAATGCAGCAGGCAGACTGAGGAGCGTATATCCAAAAAAACTACCACCAAACTCCCTCCTGTACCAGCTTTGTACGTGCAGTCATAATTCAGAGCCATGGAAACAAACCTCACTTACCCTGTTGCAGATTATTATTTAACAGCAGCAAAATCCCACTATTTTTTACCAAGCCTGAGGGATGGTTTGCGACCCATTCTTAATTTTCCTGGTGCTATCAACTCAATATGGACTCAGGCTGCAGGTCAGTTCCCAAATACGAGGGATCATGATTTGCTCATGTTGGCAAAGTGGCTTCAGGAACTCTTTTCTTCCCTTTTGGGAATGCCCTGCCATGGTGCTACTCCTGCACCACCAGCACTGTACTTTGTCATTTATGACAAAGTTGCATATTACTCCAAGTTAAATATTACTCTAATTTGCATCATACTCTAAGTTACATATTTCTAAAGCTTCTGTGATGATTAGGGATAAGGGAATGACATTCCCATCATCTGCAGAGGTAAAAATGCAGAACACCTTTGCTTTACACTGCTGGAGGAGCTGCAACACCTCAACAAAAAGGCCACAAAGAAATCTGCCAGACACGTCTAAAGAACAATTTGGAATCACCAAACCCCCGCCAAATATATCTCGCTGTTGTTACAGCACGGACATAATTGCTGCTATTATTAGCAGCAGCAATAGTTACTATTAAGGTTATTATTAGCCATAATTTTCACTGTGGTACCACTTAGGAATTCCCTCGGGAGACCAGGGTGCCATTGCAGCACGCGCTGTGTCGCTGTTACCATGACAGTTCCGCTCTGTTTGCCGGGGTGTTTTGGCTAGAGAGCCAGCTGCTGGCTCCCTGTGCTCCCAAGTTGCTGAGCAATAAATCCCAAACCAAATTCGGGACCAGATTTCTGCTCCAGGTCCCAGACCTATGATTTGCCACGGAGGCTGCTCCGAAATCCCACCCCATTCCGCCAGGTCTCTCTGCAAAAACACCACTCCTACCAAAACTGGACGCTCCAAAGTCATGTATTTTTGAAAATATGTGTTGTAGGGAAGCAGGAGGTGCTGCTGGTGGGATTGATGCTAGTGAGGGTTTTTTGTGGGAAACAAGGAAGATGAGAATTATTTCTTTGCAGTACAAGCAGATAGAAGCTATTATTTATATATTAATAGTAGCAAACATTGTATCAAGAAGAAGATATTTAGCTAAGCAGGGTGAGACAAACTTTGTCAAGAAGAAGGGTGAGACAAACTTTGTGAAATGTTACGTGAGTATAAGTGAGATTTCCCTGATGGATTGTCTCAGGAGATCCATGAACTGGTTTGATGTTGAATGTACTAAGTTTGTTAATCCTTCCAAGACAACTCAGCCATTTGACTTTTCTGTCTTGTAGCAACCCGTGGAAATGGTCACTGCACACGGAGAATGGATTTTGTTGCAGGTTCATCACTCACAGGTGCCATTCCCCCTCAAAATTTCCACAGGCTTCTAGGCAGAGGTGTGTGTCATACTGAAGCCTTGGGAAGGCTGGCCTGGAACAGAGACTGGACAGAGCCAGAGAATAAAGCAGGGATTTATTGAAAGGCCTTTAGGGTACACCTTGGGCAGGACAGGGCCTGACCAGGCCTACACACAGGGTGGACCCAAAATGGTCACAAAATGCCCGACCGGTCACATGATTTTACATTTTTATAAATTTTGGAGCATTTGCCGTATTGGGGTTTAACTGTCCAGTTCCAGCTTCAAGTTGTGAGGGCCCATCCTTGTTGTTTTCTCTCTTCAGCCACCCTTGTTTGTGCTGTTGGGCTGAAAGTTGTCCTTGGTGTGCAGCAGGACAAGGATTTGTTTTGTGTCTCTGCTGTGTGCAGAGAGCTGAGTGACACTGACTGTGAGCTCAGAGCTGCACCCTGGGCAGCACAGAGCCTGAAAAATATGAAAACTAAAGCTTAAGGTATCAATATCCTATGATCAATAACCAAGAGTGCAGCAGAGGTGTGTGGGGTGCCCTCAGCTGCTCACAGAGACCACGGAGGGAGGTTCAGCTGCCCCAGGACCCTGGGGTGACACCACCCTCCTGTCCCCTGCAATCCATTAGCATCCACGGGTAAAGCCACTGGTCTGTGAACTAATGGTCCCAAACCATTACCTACGGGTTGAAATCCTTATCACAAAAGCACCAGGGGTTGTGATTTGCATCTCCCCGAGTGTGGGTCCAGTAACTTCTCCATCTGTCATCGCCTGTAATCTCTCTGTGTCATCTTCCTCGTACCTCTGTGCCACCGACACCCCCTCTACAGGTGTTGTGTTCTCTAATGCTCCACTTAGCACATTCAGAGCTCCTCCATGCTCCCAGCATTGTTTGATGATGTCTTTCAGGGCCGAGATGCGATCAGTGTTTGCACACCCTCTCCTGAAGCTCGGCTGACTTTTCCTTTAGCCTGCCATTCCTTTCTTGTTCACAGGCACTCAAGCAGATGTATTCCCAAACACAGCAAACAGCCTAATGCCTCTTGAATTTATATTCCTTCCTGCCACCTCCTTTTTTCCCTTTTTTTTCCTTGGCTGAATGCCAGGCAGGGACAAGCCCTTCCGCAGCTTCAAAGAGCCCCGGGAATACCTGGCAGTGTCCCACGGGTGACACCTTTGTTGTGTGGTGTCACATCCAAGGAGCCACAAGGATCCATCTGCGAGGATCTCATGGCTTTGGGTGTCAATCCGTGGCACCCACGTTTGTTGGCTTTTCCTTTTTAAAATTTCCCAGAGTGTTTTAGCGATGCTCTTTTTCAGCAGGTTTTCACTCTGGTTTCTCACTTCTCCCCTAAAATCCTGCCTTTTTCTGTCTCCCTCATCCATAAAATCAGCTTTGGAGAGATGAACCATCCTGGCAGGTTTGTGGTTGGTTGTGTGGAGCCACGAGAGTTTGTGACCTGCTTCATCTGTCCCTCACCTGCCAAAGCACAGGGATCTCTCTCTGAAATGGCTGATTTAGAAATACAGATGAATTAAAAGCACAACTAGAATTTGTGTTTAGGTGCTAATTTAACACGTATTCAGCCTTTATTCAGGCTAATCACAAAATTGATCTCTTCACACCAAACTCTTTACGTTGAAGGGACTTCTGTCCTTGACCAGATTTTATCTGGTTAAATACTGATACAGATGCACCATGACACAGGCAGGCAAAACGGTACATTTATTTAAAATATGATGAGCATTCAGAATTACCTGTTACTACCAAAAAAAAAAAACCTGAGGAAAACAATTCTCTAACCTTTCTGTGTTGATGAAATGCTGCATGAGGCATCACAAAATCCTGCAGTGTAAGGGTATTGCTCTGAACAGCTCACAAGCTTGCCTGGTGCTGATGTAAAACAGCCATTTCACCCATTTTTAACAAAACAATACTGCTCGTGGCAGAAGTAAACCCATTGCAAATAAATAAATCCAGAAGGATTTATTTACACCAATTAAAAAAAAGGAGGTTTATTTATTTACACCAATCAAAAACAGTCATGTCGATGTTCACGCCTTGGCATTTTAATGCTTGAATCTGTGTTTTGTAAAAGCAAAGGGAAAAAATTAAAATGTGATTCACTAATAAATTATTTATATCGTGTGGAGTAAAAATATCTCTGGAGCATGAGGGAAAATTTGTGATGTTTTATTTGAGCAGGAAATCAGTGTAACAATTAAGGCTCCCAGCTCAGGTTCCATGGAGGCATCTTTCTTCCATTGCATTTTTCTCTGTCCCTCCTATGCCAACTCTTATAAAACAAGATACCACAGGATTTAATTCTAAAAATCTAATATTACTGCCTTGTGGTGAGCTGAATACTACAGATTCCTTCTTGATAATACTGTCTCATGGGATTCCTGCGTGGTAACAGAATCTCCTGGGATTCCTGTCTGGTAACCATATCTCACTGGATTTTGGTAGTATTTCTCCCATTGGATAACCCCAGCCCCACCAAATAAGCAGTCATAAACCTCACACTCTCTTTATTTTACATGACATTATTTTGCTAATATCAGATCCTGGGGGAGGGGGGGGAGTTTCACCACTTTTTTTTTTTTTCACTCAATTGGAATCAGGGCTCTAAGAGAAATGAATGTGATGGAACATTTGGTTTGTTGGACAAGAACAATGTTAGGATATTCCTTTCAAGAAGCAATAATTGGAATGCTTCACGGCTCCATTGCACTTAGTCTTTAGCCATACATGGACTAGAAACCTTTCTGCTGTTCTGAAAGTGAGCTAGGGTAAGAGTTCTTCCTCTCCATGGCTGTGAGAGAAACCACAGCTAAACAGTTTCAGAAAGAATGTACTGAGCAGCTCTTGGAAGAGGTTTTCAGCTAAGCCATGAAGCAGCAGCCCAGCTTTTCTGCCCCTAGCCACTCTCTCCATCCGGTTGTACACAGTAAGCTGAAGGGGATAAAATTATTGCAACAACTCCACAAACACACAGAATTTTGTTCTTATGGTCCTGCCAAGTTTCTGGTCTTCCAGAAACTTTTCCAGCTTCTCACAGGAATAGAGGGCCACCCTGAGAAGTCAAATTGGGAAGAGAGAATTGCACAGAAGAGAGAATCTCTTCTTTTAGGAGAATTGGAGATCTCGCAGGGTTCAAACCTGTTCCATCACTCTGCAACACCAAAAGTGGCTCTGGAGAGATCAGCTCTGGCTTGCCCTGTGAGATTTCCAGGCTCAAAAGTTTTGTCTTGAGCTTCCCTTTGACTTATTTCTTGTCTCTAATGGCCCACCTTTGAGGAGAAGTGGTTGGGGGATCTCCTCCAGGGAGGGATTGCTGCTGAGTTAGGACCCAGCCTTGCTCACAATTCCAGAGCATTTTCCTATTTTCATGATCCACCTCCTAGAGTACTCAGTCCCAAAAATGTGGGTCAGGTGAAACACTGCAAAGAACTATTCATTATTTGAATAATTCCGAATAATGATTCAGAATTATTTGGGTCCTGCAAAGAATTACTCGGTAGGATTTGTGTCACTGAGCTCTTGGGTGTGCCAGCAGACACCTGGGCAGGTGGCTTTAGCAGAGCTCTGACCAGCTGCACCTCTGGCTCAGGGAGAGATGGAAAGTTTGAAGCCCAGATGCTGCCTGGAGCCCAGTGAGGGTGCCTGGAGAACACAGACAGGGAGGTAAACAGGCAACGCCTTCTATTGAAGCACTGTGTCCCAGCCAACTGCTCAGACAGAAAAATCTGCCATTTTTTTCTTTTACAACCATTTCTGTCCAAAAATAACACTCACAGCTCCAGAACTTACAGCTGTTCTGAGCCTTTTTTGAATCCAGACCCCAAATCAACACCAGCTTTTCTCTGGTCCTGCCCAAGTCATCGAATCTCATCACACTTAGAGGTACGAGGAGCTGTGATACCAACCCCTGGCAACTTGATGTTATTTTTGAGAGGATTGATAAAGTTTATGAAGCACTTCTGGAAGGTTAAAGAAGAAGATATGACTGGCACACTTTATCCCTAAACCCTGGCGTTTCCATGATGTTCTCCACTGGCCTGAAGTACCAGTGGAATCAGCAGGCAGGTGAGAGAGTGGAGGTCCTGGCTGGCACCTTGGCAGCCCCTGCAATGACTGGGAAGACTTTTCTGGCTGTTGCTGTAGGCTGGGATAACCATTTTCGGTGTCAGACCAGGGGCTACACCTCTCCTCTGCTGCCTTTTAAGCCCCAACTCTCTGCTTGGACAATGAGAAAACCGCGTTGGAGCTTGGGACAACAAAACCCTTTTTTACCAGGGGGCTTTTGATGGTCTCTTAAGGGGCCACTCATGACTTTGCAGTGAGTCACCACCCCAAAAATACTGCCGGGGCTATTCATTCAGCGGGGCTAGCTGGAAACAATCTAGGGAACTCTCATCTTCAGGTCAGTGGGGGCTGGCAGCACCAGGGGCGAGACGGGAAAGAGCACGGCTCCCAAATTGCTCTCGTGCATGCTGTGCCTGGGGACCGGCCCTGCAGGGAAGGGAAAGGGTTTGTGCCGTGCCCAGAAGCAGAGTTGTGGGGTCCCTGTTTCACTGTTGATCGGTGTTTTTTCTGCTGGAAGGGTGATGAGGCTGGGAAAGGTTTCTGTGAAAAGTGCGGTGGAAAGGAACTCGGGGAGAGCTACAAGAATTCCTGCTGGAATCCCACGCTGCTGGAAGGGTCAGGGAGCGACTTTAGTGTTTATCCTGTTTATAGCCCACGGGACCTTCTTGGGGCCTGAAGCCCTCCTGCTATAAAAATAGGGGAGAATCCATAAAACCAGCAGCAGCAGCATCTCACATATAGCACAGCGCCCTTTCTTACCCATTAGGCAAGGAGCTGAATGCCTGAATTAGAAGTTCACCGAGTTATTTTTTGTTGTGTTGCAGCCAACGACACAGAACAGGGACTCCTGGTGGAATACCAAGGCAGTAAATCAATGGAGGGTCTTTGCTACCGTTCGTGAAATGCTCCAGCTGTGCTCCCAAGGATTAGAATGTCAACAGAACCCTTGATTTGAGTCACAGCCTCGCCTTCACTCAGGGGCCGTATATTCGTCTTGAAAAGCAGACAGAGTTTCATGGCTCAGGGAAAGAAAAGAAAAAAAAAAAGGCAAAAAAAGAAAAGAAAAAGAGACAATTGATGCGCTGAAAATAAAATGGTGATGTGGGTACAGCCGAAGGAGACACGTGGTGATTTTCAGTAAAAACCTCTAGAAACTTGAACTTCAGGTTCTTTCTCCTTTTGTTTGCTTAGGACAAATTTCACAGGTCAAATTTAATTTTTCCCAATACTTTTAGACAGCACTTAGGCACCTGATTCAGTGCTCAGCTTCAGCAAAGCCATTACAGCGATGCCAGCTGACTTCAGCCAAGGATCTGGCCCTTCCTCAGAGTGTGAAATACATCAGGAATCCCAGGGAACAAAAATGGATCATTTTCGACAGTGGCAAATTTGTCTGGAGGGCAAATATGTTTGAATACCCCTCGTGGTTGTGCTTCTGCTTGAGGGCACAATCAAATCAGAGAACCAGAACCATAAAAACCCCTGAGTCAGTGGGGACTGGACTGTATTCCATTCTCAAAAGCTGTGTAAAAGGTGCAGTTTTGCCTTAGCAAAACACTTGAAGATTCCCAGGAATCTTTTGACGTTTAGCAGGTGTTCTCTAGCAATGATTGTAATAAATCTTGACGACCCACGTGTAACCAGGCAAAAAAAAAAGAAAAGCTGAAGGGTTTTCTATTGATGACCTTGAAGTTGTTGGCGAGGTCACAGTGGCAGTGTCATGCTGCAGTTTGCACATGTTCTTGCTTTCTTACTCCTACAGGAATCAGCTGCTGCCAAAGTATACATGATACAAAGTAGAATCTTGATTATCCAAAGCTCAGTCATAGTCTCTGTTGCCTATAATACAGTTCTATCCCTGGCATTTATTGCTTACACTGAAAAGTATCTCAGTTATTCAAAACCCTGGTTACTCAGATTCAGTGGCTGAGCCCATTAAATCAATTTGCAATTAATTCAGTTGGCTCAAAACCATTTCCCCCCTCACAAGTGTACTGAAGCTGTGCAAAGATTTGCACAGAAGTCACTCAGAAAGGGAGAGACCCACCTTAGATTTGTTGGAAGCAAAAAGGAGAAAGAAATCTCACGCATCTCCAAAAGTCCCGGAATTGTTGGCAGGGTTGTATTTTTGCAGGAGCAAGAAAACCTCCTCTCTGAAATGTAGAATTACTGGAAAATGCTGCCTTGTGCTACCACTAAGGTTGAAGAGCAGCTGAAATACAGCAGAGTTGTAGAGCTGAGCCAGTTCCTGAAATGTAATCCTGGTTCTACTGCCCTGACTCCTGCACAGTCACAGTACCCAGAGGGGATGGGAGCAGCCTTTTGTCTTGGCCTAGCATTTGGTTTTTTTTGGTTTATTTTAGTTCCTCACCAGCACATGTGGAGCCTGTGCCAGCTCCTGCTCCCTCCAGCACCTGCAGGGCTCCCCTGGGGCTCCTGCCCAGGCTGCCATGGATGGGCTCCCAGAGCCTCATCCCATCCTTTCCTGGGATAATATGAACATTCCTCCTTGTGGTGCCTCCAAGTGCAAGCACACATGTGTCCCCGAAGCTGAAAACACGGGTTTGCATCCATTAAACACAGCCCTGGTTTGCCACCAGCATCTGGCCAAATGGAAAACATGAGTTTGTTTCATAAAGAAGTGAAATCAAAGAGTCACACTGACAAGTGGATGATGCCATCGATGTGAAAATATTAATTTTGTTTGTCTCAGACAAAATGCTTTAGTCCTGCAAGTGTCTGCAAAATAAAAACCCACTGGCCTTCATCTGGCAGGGCTCTCCAGGACAGTTTTATAAACTGATTCTCTTTTTTTCTTCACCACCTGCCCCTGCTTCTTTTTTTCATTTTCCTCCATCTTTCTTATGGAGGACATGGCCCCACAGGAGCAGCTCAAGGTGTAAGAGTGTCTCTCTTCTCTCTTCTNTCTTCTCTTCTCTCTTCTCTCTTCTCTCTTCTCTCTTCTCTCTTCTCTCTTCTCTCTTCTCTCTTCTCTCTTCTCTTCTCTTCTCTTCTCTTCTCTTCTCTTCTCTTCTCTTCTCTTCTCTTCTCTTCTCTTCTCTTCTCTTCTCTTCTCTTCTCTTCTCTTCTCTTCTCTTCTCTTCTCTTCTCTTCTCTTCACATTTTTACCTGCCCTTGTCTCTTTTCCAATTCTGTTTTACTAATGTTGCATGGAAGAGAGGCACTAAGTGTCTTTTGGTCTTTCCATAGTTTTTTTACCAAATGCTTCACTAGTTTCTAAAATAAACAATAATTATTCCTTTGTTTAAGCACCATGATCTTTACAAGGAACATATCCTACATTGCCTCCAAGATTTATCCAGAAAGCAAACTCTTGTCTAACCTCTCCAAGGTCTCATTAGCCCTCTCTGACTCAATTCTGAAGAGCTTTGTTTTACCATTTTGGTCCCCTTCTAAAAGGCAATAGAGAATCTCAGCTTTCATGGTTATTTTTGAAGACATTTCCAGTAAAACTCTTGAAACACAGCTTCATTCTTCATCCAGAGCTGGGGAAAGAAAGAGTTAACCGTGCTTTCTTTCCATGTGCACTACTGAGTGTGGGTAACAGATACTTGGGGCAGACAGGCTGTGGGACACAAATAAACCCCATTTCTGCTGCCGTCGTTTTAGACCCGCGCTGCCACGAAAAAACGCCCAAGGATTTAAGAATAATTTTGGGTTTCACGGTCTGAGCAGCGCAAGCCTGTGAGCCTGTGATGTCTGCAGTGCAAACCAGGCACTCAGGGTCACCCCACTGGGTCACCCCACTGCTATGCTGTGCCCAGCACTGGCTGTCACCTGGCCTCCAGGGACACCGTCTCAGGGGACTTCTCTCAGACCAGCTCATTTCTGGCTCTCTAAAGTAATGTTTGTGTGGCTTTTCCCTGTAGGAACACAAAAAAGAGGTGGAGCCGTGACTTGCTGTCAATTCTTTTCTTAGTGAAGCTTCTAAAGGCATTGTGTTCTGGTCACACTCAGTGAATGAGCCCATTTCTCCCTCCAAAATCCATTCAAGGAGTAATTTCCTAAACATAAGAATTGATTTAAGACAAACTATTGCCTGATTATCACCTATGTTGTACTATTGGACAGAATAACCAAACCTACATGAAGTACTTCCAACAGAAGATTATTCCCAAATTTAAAAAAAATTTGTATTTCCAAATGAAACCAACATTCAGCTCAAAGTGCGAGTTCTTGTGATGTTTTGATACTGTCAGATCTAGTTTTCTTTCTTTTAAGAAAAATTAATTTAATTAAAAAATTTAATTTGCAAATCAAGCAGCTGGTGCCAGAGATATCTCCAAGCTGGTAGAATTGCACATCCCACATGGGCTGGATCCTCCAGAAGCTCTGCAGCCACCCCCACTGCCCTGTGTTTCTGACATTTGCATCAGCACCAGGATGTCTCTAAATTCACCTCACAGCTCTTCATATCCACACATTTCAACATAAAGCCACACAGCATTTAGGAGTGGTGCTGTGAGGGGGAAAAAAATTAAATCTTTAACCTGTAAAGTGAAGACCTTGAACAAAAGCCCTGAGGTTTTATGGCCAAAAAGGAGATGTTCCCTGGATTTTAGAAAGGCTTCCCCTCTGCTATGCAGTGGTGGCATCTGAACAATTGCAGGACTAAAATGGGATGGTTCCCTGCGAGCATCTAAATTTGGAGGTGGCCCCAGAATGCTCACAAAGGAGGGCAGTTACCATCCACTGCTCTTTAATTATAGATCTGCTTGTTCACCTTCCCAAATCCTTCAAACCTTCCCAAAGGAAACAGGAGACATTTGAACTTGCAGACTTCAAAGGACTGTTTAGGATAGCTTTAGAAAGAAGTAAAGATCAATCAGCTCAATACGTTTTCTCCCTGTGGAAAGCATTTCACCTCTGAAAATCCAAGGAGGAAGAGAGCAAATCTTTAATAGAAGAGGAGGCAGATATGTGGACTAAAGGACTCCTACCTTATCCAAGCTATTCAGTTTTGTCGTATTACTTAATTCTCACAGGAGAACAAGTTTCCAGCATTTCCCTAGGGTTTCATTCATATTCTCACCCTCTTTTTCCCTCTGCTTTGCTAATTCATGCTGCTGACAAAAAAATTTTCCAGCATCATCCTTATGGGCAGTGCGCTTTCCTGAAAACATCCAAAAAGCAAGGCACCTTTTGCTTACCAAAATAAATAAATAAATAAATAAATAAATAACATTGGAGAAAAATAAGTCAAATTCAAGTCACATTTTTACACCTAGATACTTTTGCATCTGCTTTTATTCATGAAGTATTTTAGGGGTCCAATTTGTTCATGTTTTAGAAGCTGGTCACTTCTTTTTGCTGTCATCCTATATGGCCACAATAAAAAAAGGAACATTTGAATCTGGCAACGTTTCCTTCCTGGGGTCTGTTAGTGTTTAAGGGTTGTGTGTCCACATCATGGACGTGGGTGAGAACGTCCTTTTCCCATCAATTTCCCATCCATTTCTCATCCATTTCCCATCCTTTTCCCATCAATTTCCCATCCATTTCTCATCCATTTCCCAGTTTTTGTTTAAGGGTTGTGTCCACATCATGGACATGGGTGAGAACATCCTTTTCCCATCAATTTCCCTTCCATTTCCCATCCATTTCCCAACAATTTCCCATCCATTTCTTACCCCAGGTGCCTTTCCAGGCTATGAACCAGCAAGTGAAAAAGATGAGAAACAACCACAAAGAAGGGGACCTCCCTCACCTTGCTCATCTCCACGCTTGAAGCTGAGTTTTCCTGGGGATGAATCAAGGAATTCATTGCTTGGGAAAAAACCACCCCTGGCAGCAGCTAGGAATCCATGATCATTTTTTAAAAATGCCATTGGCAGAACAGAGGAAAACCAATCATTCTTTAGTCCCTGAAGATCTGTACAGCAAGAGGAGACCAGGAGCAACCAAGAGGTGGTTGAAGACATTTGTTCAGCTCCAGAAGGTGCAGGAATACCTGCCAGGATCTGGCTCATCCTGGAGATACCCCTGGCAGTCTCCTGGTTTTTTCCCCCGTGCCTTACCTCTCCACAGAGAGCCATGGAATAGTTTGGGCTGGAAAAGCTTCTTTGCTGGTGTATTTTCCTGCTAAAAGACCCTCCTTTTGCAGCCAGTAGAAAGATGCTATATTTATCACCAAGGAAAATATTTTGCATTCCAAGAAGGAGGAGAAGAAGAGCTGTCGGTATGTGCACAGATTATTGTTTTGATAAGGCAGATCTCAGCAGTTCCTATCAAAATCTTTTTGGCAGAGCAATAAGCTGATATCCTTTGAAATATCCTTAGAACTGGTCCTTAGAAAACAATTCTGCACACCAACAATGCATAAACAGTTGTCCTAACTAAATGCCTCTCTTTACAAGGCCCTCAGCATGTCGGTAATTAATATTGAAATTAGCATTGAAGCATTTCAGTTCCAGGAGTGTAAAATTATGTGGAATCTCTCTGTTTGCTTTGGGTCCAAAGGTGTGAATTTCTTTTCTGTATCAATGTGACAATCAGTGATTTTGTTGTGACTAAACCTAGAAAGGTTTGGCTTAATTTGCCTGTATTCATTTGTGGGGAGGTATATTGCAAACTTCTCTCTTTTACTGCTCTCCCTCAGCTTTTTAGGCCAGGAAAAGGATTCCTGATTTTTAATGTCATAATTTTCTTTTTTTTTGAGAAAAAATTCAGGTTACTGTGAGACACATGGGCACACAAGTATGAAGAATCTTGTGCTTTCTGTCAAATAAGCACTGAGATTCAAAGTTTTCATTGTTGCTGTTAACAGCTTTATTTTCTGAGGTTATTGTTTAGGTCTGAAGGAGATTTTGGATGTCAGTGCTCAGTGGTGGC
This sequence comes from Hippolais icterina, assembly GCA_013400075.1. Taxonomy (NCBI): domain Eukaryota; kingdom Metazoa; phylum Chordata; class Aves; order Passeriformes; family Sylviidae; genus Hippolais; species Hippolais icterina. Next base: position 195,384 of record VWYN01008884.1, on the reverse strand, counting down.
AGGGTGTTCAGGGGGAAGGTTTTCAGTACAGCCCAAAAAATTTCTTTCCAAAGGCATTTTTCTGTGATATCTCATATATTGCCCTGGCTGGCTACAATTCTAATATATTTACTTTCCTGCTCCTCTGAGTTCCTATTTACAGACGAGGCTGTGAATTGAAGATATGATGGTGAATATCAGCCTGTTGTAACAGCTTTTGTTGTAGAGGTTTTTTTTCATCTTGGACTGCTCTGGATGGGAGGAAACCTTCTGAAAAAAGCTGGGGGTGTAACCACAACCTCGATCCAGACAATTATAAGAAACACTTAAGCCTTGTGGACTGAATAGTTGAGCTAACACCAGCCCATTCCATCACCCATGCAAGTATCCAAAGGGAAGACACGTGTGGCCAAGGGGATTTCTTTGCCTGTTGTTTTCCACAGGGTTCTACATCTGTGGAAGAAAAGCAGAGAAGAAAGTGGAAATGTCAGGAAGCAAAGCAGGAAATCCAAGAGCTCACAAAAGGGCTGGAAGCAGAGAGGGTTTTGGGGCTGGTTAGGGCTGTGAAAGGCTATGAACAAAACATCCCCACTAGCCTTATTTTCGTGCTTGTGGTGACTGAGAAAAATAGATTTTGTACATTCTTTGTAATTAAATAAGATTACCTTGAGAAATGCCACCAGGCCCTCTTCTAAATGCTGAGGGCATGGCTGTGGAGCAGTTTCCAAGCACAGATGGAGTTCACTGCTGCTCTTGCCGAGGCAAACAGGAAACAGGAGCAGGGCTTGTAGAAACGAAGGTCAGACCTCTATAAAGTGGTGAAACAAAGAGCCAGAAATACCACAGAGTTACCAGAATTTAATCTCAAGATGGCCAGTTAATGATGTGCTCGCAGAAAAGGGAGATCCATGCTCAGAAAGTGGAGAAGAAAAGATGTGAGTAAATTTGGAACCAATTCCTGCCCTGTGACTCAGTTGTTCATCATGGGGGAGCTGTTCATGTTTCAGACTCAGCTCTTGCTTTTTGTGAAGAGACAGCCTCAAAAGTCCCAACACAATCACCAAAGGCCAGGATATTGTACATGAGGTTGGTGAACAGATCTGTGATGGGCTGAAGCAAGGATTAAAGGAACTAAAAAATCTGCTCCAGATACAGTCACAAAAAAATACAGTGTGTTTTCTGTCTGGAAACAAGCGAATGAGAACTTTGTCAAAACCCCTCAATTCACTGTCCTCTGCCTCAGGAAAAGACAATAACATTCAATCCCAGTTCAAGTAATGTGTCAGTGACTGGGAAAGTAAAAAAACCAAAAAATTTGCATAATTCATATAATTTCTTCAGAACAAGTTTTTTTTAAAAGCACACAACTGTGAGGAAATGGTGCTCCAAGTGTTAGAAATGGCTCCAGTGGAAAGACTTTTGCCATGGGGAGGAGGTGAAGGAGATGAAGAAAAGCTCAGATAGACTTCCTCCTGTATGGTACCCCCTGTGGTTCTGGTCCAAAAAAATAAAATGGGATATAGAATGCAACTGGGATCATTATCATGAATAGGATTTCAGCCTGTCAGTGTCTGGGAACTGTGGAATTCAGGGTTGCTAAAAGAATATTAAGCAATGAATGTCTGTAATGAAAAGCATTTCAACAAGAATATTAATGTTTCTTAAAAGATAGAAAAAAAAAAAAACTAAGACAAATCCCAAAGCCATCTCCTTTGAGTTTCTGCAATGAGACTGAGCAAGGAAAAATCCTAAGAATGTGGATGAAATTGTCTTAGGTTGATGTGAAAATCATCACTTACCTACAGTAGTTAAAATGCCATTGTGTCCAATGAGTTAATTATTTTTTCTTTTGTCTCCCCTCTCCTTTCTTTTTCAGTGTTAGTATTTTAGGCAGAATATTTGAATATTTGAAATAAGAATTTAATTCATGTGTTAAGCTTAACTTCATTGTGACTTCCTATGGGGAAAGTGGTTAAACCAATATTCCTACAAGCTTGAAATAAAGCTCTGAGCAAAAGCAGGAGCAAGTAATTAATTTGTAATTAGTGATATTCCTGTATCACACACAGCAATTACCTGCTGATCCTTTTTGGCAGGGAGCTGGGCAGTCTGGAAAAGAGAGGCAGGAGAAAAGAATGAGAGGGAAAATCGGTAACAACAGAGGTACAGCAAAGTGAGGGATACAGGCAGCACAAAAAACTCACCCTTGAGAAAAGCTGGGAGTGCAGAGTAAATGTCTGATATGACATTTATAAATGTCTGGAATGGACTTGGAGCTGGGCTGAAGATGCATCCTTGTGTCATGGGAAATAGCAGTTTGTTCATTTTCTTCAGGTATCAAAAATACCTGAAAGCAGTCAGTGGTCATTAACTTTACAACAGCAATTTTAGGGGAGAGAAGGCTGAGGCTGGACCTTGGTTTTGTTACAGGCTGAGGNAGTGGTCATTAACTTTACAACAGCAATTTTAGGGGAGAGAAGGCTGAGGCTGGACCTTGGTTTTGTTACAGGCTGAGGTGAAGTAAATCTGAAAGCGGTCAAGACAAATATTTTTCATTTATTTATTTGGAAATTAGACATGAGGGAAGCCACCTCTCTCAACCTTCAGCCTCAGCATGTCTTCCCTTGCCAGCCAGGCTTGCTGACATTTCCCTTCCCTTGTGTTTTGTTCCTGGAGCTGCAGAGCAGGGAGGGCTCCGTGCATCCCCCTCTCCTGCCCAGGCCTCTCCCAGCTCTAGTGGGAAGTGACACTGGGAATTGAGGCAGGGGAGCTGGCAGACCCCACACTGTGTCCCCAAACCAGCCCTGATGTCCAAGAGGAAATACATTTTCTTCCCTGATATGCCCAACTTTGAGAAATCACCTGCAGCAGTTCGGGCCCTGTGTGGTTGACAGGAGAGTGAACAAACAAAAAATCTGAATTCCTCAGTTTCTTTTTCAGTCTTTTTCCTCTTTGCACAGTGGCTGCCTGATTAACTCTGTGAAGATCCCATCACTATTTTTGGTTATTTTGTAAAAGGAGATAAATTTGGGAGCATGGGTCCTGGTTTTCCATGCTCTTCTTTAACCCTGGGTCTATTCTGTGTGCACCATTATTTAATGTATGCCATTCAAGGCTCTTTTCACATTATTTCAGTACAAAGAGGAACGGAGACCAAGGAACTTTGACTTCCTTATTGAAACACAGTTTTCTCCTTTGTTAGAATATTACAGAAAAGATAGCAGAGTGGAAGGAATGGAACAGATTATTTGGTATAAAACCTTTCTGGTTTTACCTTTACAGGGATGTAAGCAGTGCTAAACCTTGGTCACACCATGCTGTGAACTCATCTTGCTTCTCTCCCTCAGATTTCACCTCCTGGTGAACAGAAGATTTTTTGCTGCCTGGTTTTAAGTGAGCACATTTAAATGGGCATATTCCAAAGCAGCCCACAAGAAGCTCCCCTTTATTCTCAGTATGACCAGAAATGGGATTCACACCTGTCTGTTTCTCTGTAACGTCAGATTTAACTTACAGATCTTTTGTTAAATTCAGATGGAGCGTTTATTTCAGTTTATTTCTCCAGCTCTCCACTATCAGGGCCTAATTCTGGGAAATGAAGAGCACAAGGCCAGACCTCACTGAAATGACCATTATTTGTGCTTCTTGAGCACATCTCAATCTTTGTACTGCCCTGTCATCTCCTGGATGCCCAGAAAAATGTTTAAAATTGCTCAAAATTGAATCTGCGGTGGGGACTTCCCTCGGCTTTGCAGAAGTCAACTCCCAGAATCACAGCAGAAAAATCATAGAAGCATGGAATGGTTTGGGTTGGAAGGGACCTTAAATCTCATTCCCTGCCGTGGGCAGGGACATCTTCCACTAGCCCAGGTTGCTCCAAGCTCCATCCAACCCAGCCTTGGACATTTCCAGGGATCCAGGGGCAGCCACAGCTGCTCTGGGCACCCTGTACCAGGGCGTCCCCACCCTCACAGGGAACAATTCCTTCCCAATATCCAAGCCAAACCTACTATCTTCCACATCCCATTTGAGTCCTATTCTAAGAGAGGATGAATCTGTTGGTAAATAGATCTATCCTGCCAAAGCCTGACCAATACAAGTGCCACTTTACCACCACTCATTTATTTAAATGGCAAGGTCAGGCATCTCGGAGTTTTAGTTTAACAAAGTCAAGGATAATCTGATAATACATAGGTCTATTGAAGTGTTTGAAGCAGCTGACAATCTTAATTTTTTCTTAGACAGCCTTGGAAAAAAATATAATTGATAATGGCTGGTCATAAAATAAAAATAAATACATGTAAATTAAAAGAAACAAACCACCAGTTTTCTGACTCCTGTGTTATGTGAAAATAAGAACGTAGCCTCTTATGGCCAGAAGAGCCATGAAAGTGCTCTGTGGACATAAATTTGGTAAGTGTTAAATATCCATGTGGTCTGGGAGGGCAGCATCACTGACACAATAGCCTAGGGCAATGTTAGAATGAAAATACTTGAAATAATGTTTTGGGGGTTTTTTTAAGGAAAGGAAACGTGAAAGTCATTGACAAAATTATTACACCCAGCTAATTTACCTTTGAATCTGCCTCAGTTTTCCTCCCATCTCTTTCTTTCCCCACAGGTAACAACCCTACAGCAGCTAAGAGCGAGCGGCGTGGTTTTCGGTTATATTACATTTATATTTCGGTACAAAACCTGTCCGTGCTAATGCCTCTCGTGTAATCACAGCTGTTGGTTGTTGGTTTTAGTGGCATTTTAAAGGCTCCCAGCCCCTCCCAGCTCCCCCCAGCCCATCAGTGTCCTCTCCTCCTGCGCTGGTTCTTGCTCGGAGCCCTCAGGAGACTCTCCCGGTACTTGGCGTTGGCGTGCAACAGCCGGACCATCTCGTGGTCTTTGTTGTCCAGCACTCTGGGCAGGAAGAGAGAGGATTTCTGTGTCCTGCGGGTTTTAAAGCCCCTCCTGGGTCGTCCCTTGCCGTTGATGGAGGCGTACCAGAGTCTCTCTGCGCTGGCTTTGCGCTTGGCGCCCGCCCTGCTGGGCACAGTCCGGTACAGGCGCGAGGCGTACGTGTTGTAGCCCAGCTCGTGGATCCTCTCCACGAACTCACACTCGGAGTTGTAGCTCTCCTGGAAAAGGGAACATGAAAATAAAATCCTGAGCCAGGCTCTCCTCGGTTTTAGGATGAGGACAGCGACGCACTTGGTAAGAAAACCTCAGGCTGGCGCCACAAAAGGCAGGAGGGAAGTGCTGAGCCTGAACAAGGTGCACTGCCCGCAGTGTGAGCACTCTGTGCATCAGAGAGCCCAGGAAGAGACCCCAAAACCAAACTGAAAACAAGAAGGTGGCATGTGAATAGGAGTGAAAAGTTCTCCTGATTTTTCAGCTTCCACTGAAATTCATAAGCACTGTGTGCTTATGAATTTAATGCAGCTGCAAACCGGACAGATCACTTAATTGCATCCTATCAACCCCTACCATCTATTGAGAAGGTAAAATCCTACAGTGTAACACAAAATGCAGGGCTTCCACTGGTGTATTAGTCATTAGAGACACTTTTATTCTGTTACATTCAGTTCAGAATGGATATATGAGTGTAAACCACACCTTTGTGGAGCTTCTTTGTCCGTATAACAAAATGAAAGCACACTCTGCCTGCCAGTGTGGTCCTCCAAAATGCCTTCATCACAAAATGGAAGGCACAATATGCACCTGGTCCCAGTTGCTCACATTTCACATGATCTGTCCAAAATTGCCCCTTTTCACCTTCTCCTTGACTGAGAGACATCTCTCTGCAAAAGCCTGGCACAAGGAGCTCCTTTCCCCTCCCCAGGAGCACAAAGGACCTCCCACAATGTCCATCTTCCCTCAACTCCAAACCCACCCTTGCTCCCCACCTGTGGGATTGAGATTTCAGGATCTAACATGTGTGAAGCTCAGAGGCAGAAGGGAAGTGCCACTGTGGGTTTTTATTTTTTGTTGTCTGGAGGCTGTGGAATGGGCACAGGTAGCCAGGCTGGGACCAAAAAAGCCCTGACTCCCACAAACAGCATGTCTTTAATGCTGCACACTCCCCAGAAACACTGATGGGCGTGTAACAAGACTTTAAAAGGCTCCACATGTCCCAGCTCCCCAGCTGTGGGACGGAAGCGCCCTTCCCTGCAAGGACAAGGTTTTCAGATGCTGCGGTGCTGCAGCCCACGCAGCCACCAGATGTGGGTGGGTTGGTCCTGCTGCCTGCCTCCCTTCTGGCTGGGGAGGGTTTATCACACAGGATAAATCCAGGGGATGATCACAACCTGCTAAGGGCACAAAGGAATTCTGCAGGCTCAACAAACCCGTCTTGTTGACGTGGGAAAATTGGTGAACCGAGGGATAACGGAGTTATTCCAACACGATTTCATAAAATGCTCCCTGGATAATTATCCCTGAGTTAGTCAGGTTTTTGAAACAGGGGCCTTGCACAGGGCCTTGGGCCAGTGATATCAGTAAAGTTGTTGGACAGGCAAGCAAAGACAGGAAGTTTCTCCTGAGCTGAGCCCTCACCCCTTCCTGCTCCTGTGGAAAAACCTGGAGTGGAATAGCTTGGATAGCCCCTCCAGCTGTGAAACACAAGTCTGACACAGTCTCTCTCAAACTTGAGCTGGAAGGGGACAAATTATCTTTTCAAATCATACAGAAACTGTCTATGGGTGATTTTCTTTGACAGATGAACAAACTTCAGGATGGCCTGATGCTCCTTGCACCAGAAAGGGAGGTCCAGGAGAAAAGGGGTCTCAGAGCTATACTGCTCCTGGCTTTTCTGCACTTTAGGAGAGGAGTTTTTTGCTCAGAATTTGTTTGGTCTTATTTTAATCCATATTAAGTAACCTGAAGGGAAAAAAGAACTAGTCTGAAGAAGAAAAAGAGAAAGATGAGAAAGAACTTGATAAAAATCCTCCTTCCAAATAATTTCTTTGGGGCAGATGCTGGCTCTGAACTGATGGAGGAGACCCATTGAAAAAAATACCCATTCCAATCAGAATATTAACCAGAAGCACACAACTGGACAGCTTTAACTTTGGCAAGCAGACTTTAACTTTTAGCATGCCCTCATTCCTCTTCAGCTGCATTTCCCTCTGCCAAAATTGTTTGTGGTGTGGTTCTCTGCACAGCAACGAGCCCTCATCTTTACACACAGGCTCCTTAATCAGTGAGCATCACAAGAGGCACATTGCAGAAACTGGGTGGCAAACACTGCCAGAACACCCCTGAAAAGCTGGACTTAAATGTGTCAAACTGGGGAGGGACAGAGTTGATTGTGTCACCAGGGCTGGGCCCTCATGGGAAAAGGTCACATCACTCAAGGGAATGTCCCGCTGCTCCAGTCAACAGAATTACACCTAATGACTTCTAGGAGCCAGCAAATTTCACCTCAGCCGTGTTTCCCCTCTCCAAACCTGCTTCCATGCCCCAGGATTTGCACAGTTTGGCTGTCCTGCAGTGAGAGGTCACAAGATTGCTGGGATGTAATCAAAGACAGTGGAAGAAACTCAAGCAGGGAGATAATGTGTGTGGTACACGCTGACAAACGTGCCCCGGGATGTCCCTGAGTGTGAGGAAGTCTAAGCTGGAGTATTTTATTCACTCAGGGGAAATACTGTCTGGGCTGAAAAGGCAAGGCTCTCACTTATATCAGCACACCTCAGGTTTTATCTGACTGATCAAGGAAAAAAAGATAGGTCAAAGGAGTAAAATAAGCTGCTTATATTTTCTTCTCTTTCTAGCTTTCCTTGCTATAGCCCTGCCTTTTAGTGCCTGCAAATTCTCCCACTGCCCAACCAAAAGCTCTGTGCAAAGGAACTCTCACCAGGAGGCTGCTTTCCTCTAGCCTCAATGCTCAGTTACTTGTGGATATTCTTTGTCTGACATCTCTTTGCCAGCATCCAAGATCCGTATAAAAAATGGACAATTCTGACCTTCCACATACCTGTGGCTGTCCAGGCAGTAAGAAAGGAAGAACACAACTTTTTTTTCCCCCACTTTTAAGAATATACTGGTTGGCTGCCTGTAAGAATTCCAGGCAAAACCCTCTCGTAACGTCACTCTTCTCCAGAAATGTGGGTTTATAAGAAATCAGTGCTCCCCACTAATGGAAATCCCTGCTCCCCCCACAGGAAATGACAGGCATGCTCAGCAAAACTTACTGATGCATAAAGCCTGCCCCTCTTGTTCATGGCCAGGTATCTGCCAGAGAACAGGCCCTTGATGGCAACGATTCCAACGTCCACAGCTGTGATCTCCAGAATACCTAGAAAAAACAGAATCAGGAGACGTGTTACTGCTCAGGTGCAATGTTTTGAGATGCATTTGCACGGCTGCTCACCTGAGGGGTGTGATCTCACAGCTACCACTTGCTCACGTAAGAATCGGGGCAATCATATGGAATTATTATTATTATTATTATCATCATCATCATCATTATTGTCATTATTATCATTGTTATCATCACTATCATTAACAATACAAAGGAAGGATGATGAGGGAGCTGTTCGAGACGAGGTGGGCAAGAAACCCTGAGATGTCTGATTGAGACTGAGCTCTTTCAAAACCGAAAAAAGATCTGACACTGAACTAGAGGTTCACTTAATCCTTTATGTGTATAAAAAAACCTTTAAATCCTCTCTAATGCTTAGGAACACAAGGGCTCTTGACTTATTGAAGGCGGTCACAAAGCCGCCCATTTCAGGACAAAGCCCTTGCTGAGGTCTCCAGAGGGTGGAACAGAGCGAGGCCGCTGCATTTCAGAGCCACGTACATCAGCATGAAAGGGACTCCAGGTTTAGGAGCTCAATGCAGCCCTCCAGACAAGGACTGTCTGAGACAAATTAAAAGGGAGGAGATTTTCAGGCCATCCAAGACGGGGTCCTGCAGCCCGAGAAGTGTCACAGGCAAGGCTGGTGCAACACCTGCCCAAATGTCCAGCCAGAGGTGCCAGGACACTGAGGGAGGCACAAACAGCTCAGAAGATGCTGCTGTGCATGCATGGCTCTCCATCAGGCTCACCCAAACTCTGCTCTCGGTTCTCCAGCCATGGCCTGATGGCTCTGAACCTTCTCTTGAAAGCAAGAGGAGACCCTGCTACCCAAACACTTCCTGGTACCCAAACCCTGCCTGGTACCCAAACCCTGCCTGGTACCCAAATCCTGTCTGGTACCCAAACCCTGCCTGGTACCCAAACCCTGCCTGGTACCCAAACCCTGCCTGGTACCCAAACCCTTCCTGTACCCAAACCTTTCCTGGTACCCAAACCCTGCCTGGTACCCAAACCCACTGCTGCCTTTTGGATACCCTGAAGGCAGAGCCGGGTTGCCGGCCCGGGAGAGCTGCGCTGGGTTTGGCACAGCTGGTTTGAATCAGGCACCGCTCCGCTGCTGAAGGATGCCTCCTCCGGGCTGTGACAGCCGGCGGGGGTTTCTCTAGGAAATAGTGGTTTTCCTTGATGGACTTCAGACACATCCCTGAGGTCTCCCTATCTCCGCGTGCCGTCGCCGGCCGGGATTTACGCATCCTGCGGTGCCCGGGCTGGGTGCGGAGGCGCCGGGGGCTCCCCCGGTGCTGAGCCCCGCTCTCCTCCCTCCTGCCGCCCTCGCACAAACCCCCTCATCCCTCCCCACGTATCCGCTTTCATCTTCCTCGCCCCGCTGCCCGGCACATGTCACAGGAGGGGACAGATGTGACTTGGCCGCTGCAGCCTCAAGCCCCCCGCGGGAGCCGGGAGGGAACCGGGGACAGCGGGCAGCCCCAGAGGGCTCCGGGGTGGGCCCCGGGGAGGTGCCGGGGTGACAGCTCGGGCGGGCTGAGCAGGGCAGGGTCGCGGTCCCCGTCGGGGAAACTTGCGGTGTGAGGGGGCATCGCGACCCTCCGCCGGCCGTCGGGTCCCCGCACTCTGCAGAGACGGCTCGGGGGTTCCCGGCCGGGTTCGAGGGCCGGGGGTGCTGCCATCCCCGGGGCAGAAGAGCTGCCAGCCCCGGGACAGGGGAGCTGCCAGCCCCGGGACAAGGGAGCTGCCAGCCCCGGGACAGGGGAGCTGCCAGCCCCGCGACACGGGAGCTGCCAGTCCCGGGATACGGGAGCT
>VWYN01008884.1:164389-177812 GCA_013400075.1 Hippolais icterina | reverse complement strand
CTCTGATTTTAACACTTAACCACTAAACCCACTGACTGCTTGCACAGACCAGTTGAGGTTCCTATCCCAGGAGCACTTTTCCCTCCTGCACCATTCTGATATTTTATTGTATTTTTGATATTTTATTTTATTTCTGATATTTTATTGTCTTTCTAATATTTTATTGCATATTTTATAAATAATTTATTTCTATATTATTAATAAATATAATATTTATTAACTATTCTGATATTTATTGTGAAGGGTGAATTGGAATGTGAAGAAGTCAGATCCCTCACTTGAGGGCTCCAGGGGCAGCATAACCTGTTTGTGTCAGGAGCACTTTTTCCATTCATTTATGAATGATGATCCTGGAGTTGTGCAACTTAAAACTGATACCTGTATCAAACCTCAATAGAGGAATCTTGGACTGTTTTTCTGAGATTTTTCTTTGGATAATTTTGGCTCACAGGACTCCTCTGAAATAAATCAGTGAAGTTATTGACAGTCAAACATCTGGACTGAAAGGGAACAGAGGGTTTTATAATCCCACCTGAATTTTACGGCAGCAGAACTCAAACAGTTATGGAGAATTGTTTGCTTTTGTCTGAAATTTTCAGGTTTCAAATGCAAAATTATAATTTTTTTTTTTTTCAGGCCACTCATTAAAATCTGTTCTTTGCCCAGAAAGAAGGACACCCAGACACCCAGACACACAGACACACAGACAGGCACACCTGCAGTCCCTACCCATGTGCAATGCCCGAACTTGCAAACTCTTTGTCAGGGGAGTAATCTTTATTATTCACGTGAGCAGCCCCACAAGACTATTCCTGCAATGGAGAATTACTCACACGAGTAAAACTTCTGCAGAATCAGGTCCTGGATCTAACAACAGCATTTTAATTACAGACAATCCCCGAGCCATGTGTACAAAAGAGGTTTTTTTTTTTCCTGGACAATAACAAAGGTTATTAGCCTGTTCTTTTTTTTCCCTCCCTTCTTGCTCTTCGGTTTGAAAGGAGGCACCAATAATCCAAACCAAATAAAACTGACCTTTGAACCTTTTTTGCTGTACTTTTTCTCATGCCATGATTTCTTTAGTCTGTTAGTGATCTGAAGGCTCGTTCTGGGCTACAGCCACTTTCCCAGACAGGACTGCCTTTCGTCCCCTGACAAATCACTGCTGAGCCCCTTTTGTCCTGCACCCCTTTGATCTCACCTGCCTGTCAGGCAAAAAAAGAACTCCCGTACAGTCAGAATGCATTGCAAACAAATTGGCAACCATTTCATTCCTCTGCACCGTTTTCAGCAGAGATCAAGGTAGAGATAGAGAATTTTTAACCCTTTTCTCGACCTGCAGGACCGGGAAGGAACGCTCGGTTACGGTGGATTGATAGGATAATTTATTAAGGAATGGAAGGATTAATAAAAAGCAGCCCAAAAAAAGCCCACAGACCTCTCTAGATCAGAATTGCATGGCATATTTTCTCTCAAATACAAAGGAGTTATTGCTCTTGGTGGGCAGTGCTATGCTCAGATAGAAGCTCTGCAGAAGATCCATTCCCTTTAATTGGACAGCTGCTTAAGCATAAACTAAAGAAACATAATAGGTATTCTCCAATGTGAATGAAATTAATCCTATTGTAAATAGCCATTGGAGTATTTAAAGGGATATCTGAATCCTTTCCAATAGCCAAACTTAGCCATAGGTGAGTTTCTTTCCCAGTTCAATCTCTGAATCCTTTCCAATGTCCAAACTTACCCATAGGTGAGTTTCTTTCCCAGCCTAATCTTTGAATCCTTTCCAATGTCCAAACTTACCCATAGGTGAGTTTCTTTCCCAGCCTAATCTTTGAATCCTTTCCAATGTCCAAACTTAGCCATAGATGGGTTTTTTTCCCAGTTTAATCTCAGTAACTTTTAATGTTTAATTTTTTTAAAAAAAATTTACAGTTTTCATCACTCAAACTTTAAAAATGATATTGTGTAGCAATTGGCAATGACTCTGTGCCTTTCTCTCTGTGCTATCAGAGGAACCCAGCCCTTGAGCTTGGATTTGCAGGATCATAGGTGTGTTCCAGCTGTTTGCCATTTATCTTCCCCCATGTGCCAGCCTCCTTCCCCAGCAGCAGCCCTGTCTACCCCAAAGGCAGCTTTTTAATCAAAATCTCTCTCCACATTTATTTTAGCCTAGCAGTACACATTGTACTCAGCAAAAGGAAATTTAACACATCCCTCCCTTCTATTTAAACTGTTTGAAAGAAGGAGTATAAACTTTTGGAAAAAGCAAAGCTACACCAGTAATGAAAAAGAGGAAGAGCATTCAAACCTGTTGTCAAACATACATATTAATGAAACAGTGGCATAAATATTTAAATTACATTTTCTAGCTGAAACTTCAGCGTTTCTATTTTCCTGCCACGCTCACCTGATACAAACAGTAGTGATTGTTTTATTGATATCAATATATCCCCATGTATTTGCTTGGTTTAGAGTGTACAACTTTTTATTTCAAGTGTTACTCTGCTGATTCCTCCACAAGGAGAAAATCCTTTATTTGGCAGAAAAGAAATCCTCTGAAATTAAAAGGAAAGAAGCTGCTCAAGAACTGGTTATAAATGTTGTAAGAAAACTGTTACCAAATCTCAGTTTTGCTTCATTGTGCTGATAATGTTTAAATATACCAATACACGAGATACAAATGCTGTTAAAATATAAAAATGCTGTTAAAATATGTGGGATAAAAATGCTGTTGCTTCTTGACAGTGAAACATTGGAATTTTTTTTTTTAATGTTTTTGAAAATTGACCTAAGTACAGATTCGTGTTCAGGAATCCCAGTGTCCAAAGCATGAGAGCAGGATCTCAGTGTCAGCTAAATTTTGCTGGATGGGAAGAAATTGTTGGCCTGTTTTCATGTAGCATGGAATGATGGAATGATGGAATGGTTTGGGTTGGAAGGGCCATTAAAGTCCACCCAGTTCCATTCCCCTTCTCACAGGCAGGGACACCTTCCACTAAACCTGAGCTTCATCCAGCCTGGCCTTGAACAATTCCAGGGCTGGAACATTCCCAGGAGAGCATCCTCCAATTCCCTTCCACACATAAGAAAGGCCACTCATGATGGAGGGGTTGAACCATCTCTTGTGCCCATACCCTTGGAAAAGGGACAGGCTTCTGTATTTTCACTTCTCATTCCCAAACAGGGTCAGGATCTTCTTTAAAAGGATTGGATCTCACCTTGCAGGTCTTCTTCAAGGATGTTTCATGACCACCCTTTTTTTGGTGATGCCCTGTGTCTCCTGACCTGCACCCAGCCTCCGAGAAAAATCTTTGAGGATCCTTTTCAATTTGTGCAGAGCACAATTGTTGTGTCCCACCAGCTGTTCAGCAATTAATCCTAAATTACATCGTTTTTAATGGGAAATTCTCCGTAATGGAAATCAGTAAGTTTGGATTAGGGTCATTTTTCATGGAATTTCATGGGGATCTGGATTGTGGCTGGGCCAGATCATCTAAGCCAGCTCTGAGGAGGATTAGACCTAATAAATATGTGGTACATGTGGTGATGCTGCTGCTGCTGCTGTTAACCCAAGCTGAACTGCACTGCTGCAGGTACATTTGTAGGGAAGGTGGTAACCCAAATTCTGTAAAGACAACAATCTATACGACAACTGGGAATAAAAATCCCAAGGAGATGTTGCCAAAAAATGCCAGGGAGAAACTCCTTCACCATGATGTTCTCCAGATACATTTATGGCTACCACTGACTTTTCAGCCAGTATAAATTAGAGTCTTTCCTAGAGCATTTCTTTGTTCTTATAAAGGGAAAATGCAGATCATGTTTGACCCAATGTGTCAAAAGTCAGCTCCAAGTTACCTTTCCTATCAATTGTTTTGACTGACATTCTCCCCATGTAACTCTACACACACAGAGCTTTCAAATTAGATTTGAAAACCCTTCCCCTGACTTTTTTTTTTTTTAACCTTTTCCCATCAGCTATTTGAGGTGCACTCACATTTTTTTCTTCATCTTCTTTTTTTTTTTTTTTTTTTTTTTGAGCCTGATTATTTATAATTAGCATTTTCTGCCCACATGCAATTGTGCTCTAAACTCTTTCACGTCGGGTTAATTCACTGACTTTAAAATCTATTAATTGACATCCAGAAGAAAAACAAAAAAGTAAACATGTCTTTAAAGGATGGCATGAATGGTTGAATCAAGATTAGGTCCCCGCTCTTGTTAGTCCCTGATTTTCAGGGAAGGCTGCAGTCTTCAAAAAATCAATTGTCTTCAAAGCTCCAAAAAGCAAAGGAATGAGCAGGGGTCAGACTCAAGAGCATCCCTTGTGCGCCGGAGCTAACATTACCTAAGTACTTTAAACGATCACTAATTAGTGCTTTCAGCTGCCCCTCCGAGGAGCACAGAGCTGAAATATCTGATTTGGGAATAAACAATTGTGCCAGGCGGGCTGGAGGCAGCAGAATCAGCCTTTTGCTAAAGGATGTGAGCAGAGAGAGCTCCTGGAGGAGCTGCTGAGCCATCCGTGGTGGCCCTCTGCCATCGCTCCCAGGGTGAGGTGGCCACTGGGATCCTGCCTGGACATGCCACTGCATTTCCCTGCTGCATTCCGTGGTTAATACAGCCCTGTCTGCCTTCCAGCAGCAGCATGGATGCTCCTCTGTAGGGATTCAGGAATCTGGGCAGTGGAAAATAGTGCATTGGCACTGAGCGTTTCGGAGGTGACATGGAAAAATCCTTACAGTGTTCTTCAAAATAACAGCAAACCAGAAAATTTTTCTTTCCTGGCTGAGTTGAATTCAGTAGAGTCAGAGTTTGCTTCCTCCCAATTGCATTAAAATGGAACAAGAGTATCTAAAGGAACACAAAATTACAGTTATTATATACTGCCGGATCCTTGAATTTCAAATCAACAGCCCTAAATATTTCCCATTACACACATACAAAATGATCCTCAGATGGACAGGTAAGGATTTGACATGTAAACATTTTTTAGGAGTTCATTTGCAGATATTCTTGATGGAGGTATCATAAATAACGTGCAAAATGAATGCAGTGAAATGTGGGAATAATGAGTGTACACAAAGGCAGGGATCCACCACAGCAAACTGGCACTTAAACACCATTTATGAAAGCAGTGCTTCATAACCACTTTGCTTTTTGAAAAACAGCAAACATTTACAGTTCAATCATTACTGCAGAGTAAGATGAGGATACTTAGGAGGAAGTCAGCAGAGATTCCAAAAGAGATGGGCAAAGCTTTGACTTGCATCTTAGATTGGAGTTTGCTGTGTTGTATAAATTAAATTTCCTTTTCTGGCAGCTATCACGGAATCAATAAGGAACCACAGAATCTAATTAGATTGGGAAAGATCTCTGAGATCATGGAGTCCAACCTTTGGCTGGTCCCCACCTTGCCAACCAGACCATGAGCCAAATCCAGCCCCTCCTTGGACACATCCCTCCCATAAACCATGAAAAAACTTCTGTGATGGTTAAAATTCAATCATCAGAAAAATAAAGTGGGACTCTGTCTGTTCTAGAAAAGTGTAAAAATCCTGTTTGTCCCCCAGTAGACAGTGTCTGAATTTACAGATTTAGAAAGAATTGGGAAGTTTTGAGTTTTTTGATTAAAAATAAATTTTGTGAAGACAAATTTGTTTTGAAGATGGAAACTCCAGATTCTCCATATCAACACCACCAGCAACAAAAATTCCTGGGAAAAAAATCTGCATAATACCAGTAAAAAAATCTTGTAAGTTCTACTATGGCTTCTTCATCCTTCTCTTGACTCTGCCCTAATTTCACTTCTTGTGTTTTACAGTACACTTCAGTGGAGGAGCTTCATTGTTATGTCTCAAAGACAAATAAAAAAAAACTTCCTAATTGATCTGGTCTGTCAGGAGTTTGTTTCAGATTCTAATGCTTAAACTGCAGCCACCAGAACTCCAACTTCTGGTGTGTCCAGCACAACTTTTATGGAGAAAAATAGCTTCAAAGATGCTGCCAGTCCATCCTAGGGCCAGTAAATAAGTCCTGTCAGAATGACAATTTACAACAAAAAAAGAATTCTGTAGAAATGCCAACTCCAAGGTTAATACCATTTTTGACAGCAAACTTTGGATTTCTCAGGTTTGATGATATTACCCGGCCTTTCGAATGAAGGAATAATTTAGGAAAGATTTTTCCCTGGGGATCGTGTTTTAGCACACCATTTTCACATATTTTCATACAACCAGATGAGTAATGGCAGGGCTGTTTGTCAGCCTGAGTAGGGCTGGGTGCTCCAGGGGTGCAGCTCTCGGAGCTGGGAGCTGGGCTCAGCTCTGCAGTCACCACTGCAAACCCTCTCTTATTGCCCCTCTCTGCACCCTGGACACGAGCAACAGGCAGGGCCTGCAAAGTCAAAGCAGGGGTCACTCTCTAATTGAAACATCTCAATGTGCAGGTCAGGTTTGAAGGGTCTCTAATGTGAGAGATCACAAAATGAAGAGATGCGAGAAATTGTTGAAATGTCTAATTTCCAAAGCAAGTCACACAAAGGGAGACGGGAGTTGGCCTCAGTGGGGAAAGTCAAGGCTCAGCTTCAATATTTTGAATATTTCAGATCAATATTTTCTGAAAATCTGCTATGTGCAGAAATGCTCAATTTGCATTCTTGAATCAATAATCAGTTTGGAAATGGGTAAAGCCCTCTGTGGTGCAATCCAATCAGCATTAGTGTATTGAGGAATGATACGACCAGAAATTGAAAATAATTGGTAAGAACTTGAGAATAAATTGCTTTTTTCATTGCTTTTTCAAGAAAGAAGGGATGGCATCCTATAAAGTCTTTGTCATTTTACCTGTGCAAACATCAGCACAGTCTGGATTGTAAGGCTTGAGGATTGATCCTTCAAGAAATATTCCTTTCCTAAAACTTCCATTCCCACAGATTCCGTGTTCGGTGTCTCTGTGCCTTGTGGTCATTGCTGGCAGAGCCCACAGGTGGCACAAGGGAAAAATAAACCACAAAAGGGTTTCACACTTTTGCTGCATCCCTGTGGAAATTAACTGCTTGTGGGCCAACCTGAAATTTCCTTTTTTTTTTTTTTTTTTCTGGAGAAATCCAACAGCCAGAGCTTTGAATTGACATCATGAGCTCAGGGGCATTTGTTCTTCTGCCTGTTACAATCACACATCTTGTCTGTTAAAATTATTCTAAATAGATGTTTAACCTGCTTCATACTCATGCTTAGAGCAGCTTGAAGTGTTGGAGCGGGGTCATTACCTGCAACTCATAGAAATGAATTATTTAGTAAAATACTCATGGCATTTATTTAGTCTTGCTCTGCCCTTGTGGGAAACAGTTTTCCACTCCAATTTTCTGCATTTCCCAAGTGTGTTAGCAGCAGAGCAAAAGGAGAGCCAGATTCTCCAGAAATCTCTCTACCATAGGCTTTTTCACAGAAGGATTTGTAAAACGAAGGTGAATGTCACTGTGCACACAGCACGGGCTAAGGTAGCAGTTGTGTTGCCTAAATGTGCTCTTTAGAGTTTTAATTCAGCAGGAAAACCCTCTCAGAGAAATTAAATAGTACTCATGGGAAAGGATCCTTCTTTCAGCAGGTTTTTCTTGGGACTTTCAGGGCCATTAACAAGCCTAATACACTGCATTACCTTTCCAGTCACTTCTGTTTCCCTTTGTTGTGATACCTACTTAAAATATCAAAGCTGTGAGAAGTTCAATGAGATATTGAAAAGTGAGTAACACAGGTTTTATATGACAATCCCAAATCCCTCCCTCTGTCTTTTTTTGGGGTTTTTTTTTTTAAAGTTCTTTGCCAGAATCACCAGATGAAAAAGGAATAAAAAGTCTGTGGGTGGGACTCGAAGGACTGACAAGGTAAAGCCAGATCAAAAAGAAGCCTCCAATAATAAATCAAAGGGGCTAAACAAAGGGCAGGACAGAAAAAAAAAAAGAGAAGTATTTTGAATCCTGTAACCTAGATGTAAACTGTCCTAATTCAGCATTATTTAGCAAACACAAGATTGATTCTTGGGCATTCTAACCTGGGGAAGGGGGAGCAGTGAAATCTTCTATTTTTCATCAATAATCTGCCCACATGGTTAAAATAAATATTCTTTGAACATACTTATCAAATCAGACATCCACTCTGGTGTTTTAACAACAAAACATTTTTTTTTTACCTGACACTTTAAGGTGGACTTGATAACCCTTAATACTTGACTGCTCCGTAATCTTTTCTTGTTTTGTAAAGTGCCTTTAGGAAAGCAACCTAGACCTGTCTTTGATGTGGGCTTGTCCTTTATTTACTGCAGCTTCTGATCACTTTGATAAATTAATCTCACCAATTGAACAGCACTGGGTAACTCATACTGTGATGACTGCTGTTGGGGGAACTGCTGCTCACTGGGCTGGAGGCTCAGGGGGACAGGAGACATCCTCATTTATGTGGTTTTGTATATCCAGGTGAGAGGGACTCTGTATGTGCTGGAGAATCAATTTCTTCCACAATGAATTCCATTTACTGGTATTNGTGCTGGAGAATCAATTTCTTCCACAGTGAATTCCATTTACTTGTACAGTATCCACAATAAATTCCATTTACTGGTACTGTATCCACAACAAATTCTATTTACTTTTACAGTACTGTTTCCTGCTCCTCTCCATCTGTGCATGTGTGACTCAGCTTTTAGAAACTGTGGGTTCTGGGAGATGATAAAATATGTGCAAATGTGCATGATTGCACATAAACCCAGGCATAAGTAAGTGAATATAAATGAGGGTTCGTGCCTATGTGCATGCTCCACCAACCTTCAGGGACATTGCTGC
This sequence comes from Hippolais icterina, assembly GCA_013400075.1. Lineage (NCBI taxonomy): Eukaryota > Metazoa > Chordata > Aves > Passeriformes > Sylviidae > Hippolais > Hippolais icterina. The sequence continues at coordinate 168,973 of VWYN01008884.1, read as the reverse complement.
TGCCCATCTCCCTGGAATATTTCAAGGGGAGCTGTTGTACAGCTCCTTACACTCTGTGAGCTGGCACACTTCAGGTCATTCCTGCATTTAACTCTGCAAAAATGAACTCAAATTCACATGGCAGACTCCAGGCAGGCAGACTTGGAGGTGTGAAACCACAGGTACTGACCTGAATCAGAAGATGAATCTCCAACATCCTCCAGGCTGTGTTTATTTGAGTTACATCAGCACTGCCATGGTGTCTTGATTTGGAAAGACAGGTGCCTGCCAGGGAAAGCTGGAGCTTCCCTTGGAACAGAGAATGTAAACCCCTCCCTCCCAAATTATTATAATTTTGAAATTAAGGGGCTTCCAGGCAAAGATATGGGAATAGGAATAACAATTCTTTATTAGAAAAATTAAAAAATACAAGTGTAGTGGTACAGAAAAAAAACCAAGCAAACAAGAAAAAAATCCTAGAAACACTGGCAGAGTCAGAACACAATCTGACACCCTGTTGGTCAGGGTGTTGGGAGAAGTCCAAATNTTATAATTTTGAAATTAAGGGGCTTCCAGGCAAAGATATGGGAATAGGAATAACAATTCTTTATTAGAAAAATTAAAAAATACAAGTGTAGTGGTACAGAAAAAAAACCAAGCAAACAAGAAAAAAATCCTAGAAACACTGGCAGAGTCAGAACACAATCTGACACCCTGTTGGTCAGGGTGTTGGGAGAAGTCCAAATAAATCCTCCTGCAGTGGCAGATGAGGTTCTGATGGAGCAGAGATGACCCTGTTTCAAGGGTCCAGTGGTGATGAGATGGGTCTTGTGCTCCTCTGGGAATCCAGTGCACACAGGCTGCCCTGGTGTTCTGACTCTCAGCTTTTATCCAGGTAAGAATGCTGGGCTCCTCCCCCTGGGTGGAGCATCTCCCCATGGGACGGTGGAATTGTATCAGCCCTGCAGTGAGCCTGGATGGCCCATGGACAGCAGATATCCCCTGGAGGGAGGATGGGTCCTGGAAGGGATAAAGAACACTGCCCCAGCTGGTTTGAACAGCTGCCCATGAACAGAAGGCACCCACCCCTTCCCCTGGAGTTCTGAGGAGTGGGTTATACAGGAGAGAGAAAAAAACCCCAACACCTCCCCAAACGAGTTTAAACAGAAATAGAAAATAGAATTCACATTTTTGGTTACATATTGCAACCCAAGACATGTGGTAAATTGTCACTGTGAGGAGGCAGGGTGTCTATGTCTGCAGCAAGTGCCAAATCGGGCATCCTTGGTCCTGTATGCATGACCTTTGTGCCAAATTTAACTATCCAGAGAAGGATCAATCTTTAGCCAAGGATGTTTCTCCCTGCCACTCTACATACAAAATCAAATTAATTGGTGTAATCATCTTTCCTTTCATTCAATCTGCATCTAATGATTTCTCTTACCAGCACATGGGCGCTGGGGATTTTGAAGGGATGTGTTGTATGAATTTATCTGATCACTCAGAATCCCATCCATGAGAGCATACAACAATTAAGGAAGGTATGTCAAAAATTTAGAATTGATGATTAAATTGATGATTCATGGGCCTTTCATCAGCCCACGATTAGCAGTGCTCAGACAGGACCTTGGGATTGCAGGCCATGCCTCCAATCTGAAAAGGACACAGAGAACCAGGGCTTTTAACAATTAAACCTAACTGAAAGTATCTCTTTGCTCATCCACAGAGAAAAGATGCACAAGTTTCAAAAAATTGCAAACACAAACGGGAGCGTGAAAAGCTTGGCCTAAAGATGTCATGATGTTTATTTACTCTCAAAGAAGAAGGGAGCAGAGAAGAAAAAAGAGAAGAAAAAAGAGAAGAAAAAAGAGAAGAGAAAAGAGAAGAGAAAAGGCACTTCTTGTAATGCCTAATTAGTAAAAATGCTGTTCATATCAACTAGTGAATTAAGGGTAATTTCTATTTGCATTTGCTTTAATCTCTCTGCAGCTGTAGGTATACAGATTATTATTGAGATAAATTAGACAAGAAAAGGATATTCTGGCGTGATCACATATTTAGAAGACTGATAAATGCCATCCAAAGATGGCATCAGCAGAAAAAAAAAAGCCCCAAAAAGAACATTTGAAAGTATTTTATTTATTTATTTATTTCCATATAGAAAAGAAAGAAAGAAAGAAGTAATTATTAGATTGAGGCCTAACTTATGTCTTCATTTATGATGCTACATCCCCAAAGCTGATTCATCCAATTCTGGCTTCAGGCACATTTTGTATCCATGGCAAACATCTCATGGAGTGTGGTACTTGATACACTCTGCTGCTGTCTGTGGGCTCCTGCCTCCCAACTTTACATTCTTCAACTCCAGAATTATCATCTTTACATGATAACTTTAGATGACCCCTTTCTTAGGGGGGCTGGAGAGAAAGAAATAGAGTTTGTGATTAAATATAATTCTAAAATTAGTGACTGGAGCTGAATATAAGAGAAATGCTGACACAAACGTGCCTGTTTTTCTTAAATCCTCTTAAAACCTGGATCCAGCTGTATGAATGCTCACTGTAGGCACCTGAGGGGATGTGAATTGAGCATCACCTCCTGCCCATGGATCCACACGTTTCCTTGGAGTATTTCTGGAATCAGGGGAGGGTCCTTGATGTCTCTGGGGCACTCTGGCCATGTCTGCCTTTCTGGACAAGCTTCTCCGTGCAAGGAGCCCTTGGTGAGAGGGAGCTGGAGGAGGGGGAAGTCTGTGATCAATTACATCAACAAGATAAATCATTTATGTGCCCCGAATCAAATTTGCCGCGTGATTTAAGGGCATCATCGCCGCCTGCAGTGTTGTCATTCCTTGTTAGTTGTTATTTCCTTGTTATTAATTCTGATTCTTGTTGCCTCTCGGCTGCCCAGGCTCAGGAAGAGAAGTGCTCGGCTTTTCCGTGTTCTGTTGCTATGTAATGTGATATAAAACAAGTTTGGAGTGGCTCCCTGAGTGCGTGCAACCAAAACTGGGCCAGAAATCCCTTCAGCTGCAGCTGCTGATCATTAAATCACAGATCTGCTCAAGGAGCCTTGTGTCAAACTGCAGGAGGACCTGGAGGAAGATATTCACCGAGAAATCCCCTGGAATAGGGGGTGTGTGCATCCTCTCTGTGATTCTGGATACAGAAGTCCTTTGGTTTCAACAGAACCACCACAAAATTGTGAGGAGGATCCACATGCATGTGCATTTGAAAGTGCAGAGAGAGAGACAGAAGGGGAGAGTGATTATTTTAGCAGAGCTGCTCAGAAAAATTTACCAGAAATAAGAGCTCTAAAAAAAATGAGGAAGGAAATTGAAACTCCACAAATTTTTGTTATTTTTCAATAAAATAGTAAAGTTTCTGCAGATGAAGCATGCTGTTTTTCTCAAATATTGATGTTGTGTTGTATTTTAGAACAAGTGGGCAAAATGAAATTGTAAATATCATTGATTTGAAATTCAGACAGTGTAATTCTGAGCATACTATTCATGTGGTTGTGGTTTTCACTTTAGCCAGCATGTTTTCCTGAGATACTGAAAGCCTTTTGATGGAAAAGACAAATCTGCAGAGAGTTCAGCACCTTTTTTCAAAAAAAATATTTGCTCAGATTCAAAGATATTTCCACCTGGTCTCACTTCCTGAATATGGAATACAGAATCCCAACTTCCAGGGTCTGAGACCTTGTTCAAACATTTCACGTACAGGAGGAAATGATTTTGAAATTGAGGATGGCAGATGATTTTTCCTAATGCAGAAAAAAATCATCACAAATATTCAGTGTCTTTTTTGATCATGGAATCACAGAAAGTTTTGGCCAGAAAGGGACCTAAAGGGACCATGCAGGAATGGGGGCACCTGCAAAGAGCAGGTTTGGTGCCTCTCCAGAGCCCTCTCTGATGATGAGGGCTCTCATTTTCCTCTCCAGCTGCAGAGCCATCATTTTTTGGCAGGTGCACGCTGCTATTATTAATCTCCCTCATAAGGATGTTTGCTAGGCTCAGTTAATTAATTTGGAGATAATTAGAAAGTGCTCCACAACTGAATTACAACCCCTGCAAGATTTTCGCTACAGGGAAAGTATTCGACAGGAAGAGTATTTTTTGGACAACAAAAAGCCAAAGAACATTTCTTTAATGTGACCCAAAGAGTGGAGCAGAAGCAGGAGCACTCCAAGAGCTCTCTAGGATGTCACAATATCGATCTGCTATTGCCGACCTCCCACTGCTGCCAGCAAAGGCTGTTTGTTCCCCTGCAGATCAAAGAGCGGCCACAAAAGAGATGCCCCCCAAAAGGTGGCTCTCTGCAGAAGGCAGCGCTCTTGTTTCCCCATCTGATCAGCAGATTCCTCGGGACAAACCCTGGGCGCTCCTCGCAGCCCCATCATCAGTCTTGTGGGACAAGGTGCCTGCCTCTTCCCAGGCTGCCGGGGAGAATAGCAGCGCTGCTCTGCCACAGCCGGAGCACAAAGCCTGCGAGCTGCCACACAGAGCGGGGGAATTCCTCACATACCTTCCCATTTTCATGGGCTGTTGGCAGCCAAGAAGGAAGAAAAAAAAAAAAAAAAAAAAAAAAAAAAAAAGAA
>VWYN01008884.1:98599-158007 GCA_013400075.1 Hippolais icterina | reverse complement strand
ATTGTTTAAATAATAATAATAATAATAATCTATAAATCTAAATCAGCTGTATTTCAGTTCCTCTGGATCACTCTCCTTGGCAGAAACAGACAAGAATTTTAAGCAAGTACTGAAAATGGCCGCGATTTTTCAATTGCTAAATGTGAGTTCTTGCACTAAAAACATGTTTTAAAAGCCTTTTAACTATATACTGGGGTTCTAGCAATCCATCTTAAATTATGGATCTCAACTATCAGCAAGATGCAGCTTATAAACAATTTACTAGCTGTCCATCAAATCACACAGGCAATAAAAACACAAAAGCAAGACAGAACTTGGTGAAGAAAACAACGATGTGAAAATTTTTCACCCAGCTCCAGCTGACATAAACAACCCATTACCCTCCTTTGAGCTGGGTAAATTTATACTGGTGTAAAACATTTGTAGAAAACCTCAGCATTAATGAAGTAAACCTCTGCAGGATTCAAAGGAAGGGAGCTATGAAATAAAACCTGTAGCACATAAATTTAGGTAACTCCTTGGGAGTGGGGAGAAAAATAATGTTTTGCAATGAGAATGCAAAGTACAGGAGTAGCTGCCAATGAAATTGGTAAGATTATTCACTCAGTCTTTTGGGGCAAAAATGCATCTTGAATCTGCTCTCCCTTGTACTCAGATTATCCACGTGAGAACATGATTAACCCCATCCATTCTGCCTTTTAAAAATTATTTCTTTTGCCAGGACCAAATGCTGATAACAGCATGCTGGGTGAGTTTGGGGTTTTTACAGTGTGAGTGACAAGTTCAAAATGTGCAGTGAGCATATGTGACCAGAAGGGAAGAGAATACCTCCAATTCTATCCCAGGGAAGTCAAGTTATACCTAATCTGGTTTTCTGCAAAGGAAACTGCATTCCCAATGAAGGAATCTCCAGTTTCATGTACAGATCCCTCAATAATCTAAAGAGAAAAAAAGTTGGAGGTGATCTGTTTAAATTTCTGAAAACAGGCTTGGAGATTTGTTTTTATTATTTTTTTGGTCAAACATCTTTGTTTGTATCCACTGCTCCTTAAGCCTTTGACCATCTCCTCGGAATGATGAACAATTCTCCTTAGAGTTACCTTACGCAAAATTAGAGCTGGAGAGGAAGAGAGATTTTCAGCACCCTAAGTATGGTGCTTTATCTTCCAGCATGATGGCAAAAGAAAAAAGAAGAAAAAAGAAGAAAAAAGGAAGAAAAAAGAAGAAAAACAGAACAAAAAAGAAGAAAAAAGAAGAAAAAAAGAAGAAAAAAGAAGAAAAAAGAAGAGCTTGCAGGTGGTATTGACGCTTTTCCCCTTCAGGTTGCTAATATTTCATACAGAGATTAAAAGACCAGGAGAGTTAAAAAATTCTCTAGGGTCAAAGCAAACTGACTGGGTTATGAAGGTAAAAATGTGGGGGGACTAAAGGCAGTATGAGGAAATTTTGTCTTATAATTTCAAGGAGTTTTTCTTTTTTTTTCTCATGGGAAATGTAACACTTTGCTTTAATAAAAGAAAATAAATAGTTACAAGCACAACCCATTTGCCGTTTGATGTAACAAGGTTATCCACTCTCTGGGCCCTTTTTTTGTTGTTGTTTCTGTTCAAGGCATAAAATAATTATTGTAGAGGGCTGATTCATCTCGGTGGAGTACAAAAGTCCTCTTGCTAATTGTCACATCAAATGACCAATGTCCCCGATGGGAACCTTCAAATGGCTGTGAAAAAATTCAGGCCGTCACTAAAGGCTGGGCACTTAGGGGGGTTTGGGGGCTCTTTTTTTTAGGGTTTTTTTTTGTTGCTGGTGTGCCTGTGATTTCCCATTGCAGATTAGGTTACTTGGGTGTGGGCTTATCACACAGGAAAGGCCCGGCACAGATTAGTTCTGCACCATTGCAGGGCTGTTATGCCAACTCCATCCTTGGCCAAAGCGGTGGCCAGCACCTTCATTGTATCTGGAAGAACACCAGGCAACAAAAGAAGCAGCAGAAGGCCCACTGTGTCTCCAAAGTGTTACTTCTCCACTTTTTTTGTCACGCACCAGTGACATGAGTGCCAGGTCCCAGACTTTAGCCCCACACAGAGGCAGAAAGAAGCTGTCAGTCTCGGCTGGTTCAAAGACGAGCCCTTTGTGCGGCTCAGACTGAAGTGGCATGGTCCATGTCCTCACTAAAGCATGCCAAGGAGTCAGAAAGTCAGAACCTGCCTTTGTACTTCTGGCCATTCCCATTTTGCTCCCTAGCCGGTGCCCAATTACCAGCTCTGTAATTTTTTTCCCCCCATTGTTAGGGAGCCATAAGGGTTTAGCTACCACTTATCCAATCGGGGTCGTGACCTGATGTATTTAGGCTCTGCAAATATAAGTAACAGTTCCCTTATCAGTGTCACCAGGACTCTTTAACACTTAGCAGGCAGAAAGATAAATATACTTGGCAGATACAATTTGATCCATTGCTAAGCCTTCCATTTTACCAGTGACCCATGGCACCCTGCTATTCAAGGGGATGTTAACTGGCATAACCCCACAAGCCTCAGCCTGGCTCCCAAACCAGGCCTTACAGGAAGGACTTGCAGGTGACAGCTTGTCAGCCTGATCTAGAGCGCTGGGAAACCAGGGAAGAGCCTGACCTGGCTTCCACTTTTGCTGCTTTCAGCAGAATTCCTCCTGGCTCACACCAGGTGAAGAATTAGGCTGTGTCTCACACCAGTTTGCTTCCCAAGGAAAAGCCCAAACCACCTGGTTTATTACTGTGATTTGAAGCATTGCTTTTTACCTGTTGACTTTCTTTGGCTAACTGGCTAATTAAAATGTTGTTTTATGCAATTTTACAGCTCAGGTTTGTCCTGAAAAATTCTGATTCCTTTCCTTGCCTCTTTCAGATCCTTTCTAAGACCTCTGCCAGCCACAAGGTCTGGCTTCAGAGGCTGGAGAGTGCAGATTGTCTCGTTCATCTCCCCCTCCAGCAGGCACTGAATTGAGTATTCTGGGCAGGGTTGTGTTTCACAGGCACTTATTTAAGAAGGGTTAAAGATGCAGCATCAGATCTAGAGCAGCGTCTCTTTTCAGCAGAATAGGGCAAGAATTCAAGTGTGAACCACAAGTGTGAAGATCCTATAATAAACAGGCTGGAGCTTTCTGCTATCTCAAAAATGCATCTTGATTGACTCGAGGTCTAAAACTTTGAGGCCTTTGGTTGTTGCCTCTTCAACAGCACTGGCTCCAACTATGAATAAATCCAAAAAAATGCCACTGTCAGTGAGATTTGATTAGACATAGAGCAACACTGGCAAATACCAGAACCAGCCCTTGCACTAACCACGGAGATTTTACACCTTTTGATTCCCTTTAAAAATTGCAAAGTTTTCACAAGCTGTTTTTATTTGTTTCCAACATGTGGGAAATTTTTATGACCACTACAAATATCTTCTGTATTTGAAGATATCTTCAATATCGTCATGTATTGTTCTATGATGAACAATATATGAGTATCCTCCTTCATTAGCTGTTATCTTTAATTCTCTGAAGTGTCTCAAAGCTCGTTAGCTAAGGTAAGCCAGAAGATAACTTCTTTTAGAACAACCTAGTACTTACAGTGGGATCTTACCCAATCTAGAAGGGTGATTGACTCACTATTATTATTCCAATGGTTTGGTCAGAACTGTTGGTGCTGGGTAGCAGCACCAGCTCATTCCATCACAGAATTTTGGGTTGGAAGGGACTTTAAGGATGATTTAATTCCAGTGTTAATTGCCATGGGCAGGAACACCTTCCACCATCCCAGGCTGCCCATGTTTGCAATTGGATCATGACTCAGTCATCATTTCAGACAGGATTAAAACACAGAGCCTGACTTCCCACTCAAACACGTATCTGTGCACATAAACGAATTTTCCTTTAATCTCCTTAGAGTTCATGTCTTTTGGAAGTGCTTTATGGGAGCTATCTTTTTAAGTGGCAGCTCTATGGGACTTTAAACAATGATATATTTTAGGCTGTGAGCCTTATCTGATCTGAGATGCCCAGGAGAACTGGAGATTCTTTTTGTTGTTGTTGTTTTTTAATGATGTGTTAGGGCATGGGGTTTTCCTGAGCATTTAGCAGAGGGGTGTCAGGGTGAAACAGCTGCACATATTAACCCAGCAGTGAAACCCAACTCCTTTTCATCTCCTGGGCTACACAGCTCTTTGTGAAATTATTCCACGGGGCGATGTGTGAATAACTGCTGACTAATGCACCAGCAGCTCCATGTTAAGGTGGTGCGAATGGCGCTGGCTGCGTGGTGCTGGGGGAACGCTGAGAAAACACCGTGCCATAAACTGATCCAGGTTCAGCGGCCCCATCCCCAGCTGATTATTTTATAGTTCCTCGACATCCAGCAAATGTGAGAACTGCAGGCCTTGTGGCCCTGAGGTGCCAGGGGACAGCTGTAAACAGAAGGTCTTTGATGAGACAAATGGCTCTCAGGGGCAGCTCCATGCAGGCATCCCCACACAAAGGCTCCCTCGCAGGGCTGCTGCCAAAACCAAAATAAAAAATCAATCAAGCCAAAACAGCTATTCCAATCCTGCCTGGAAAGATCACGTGAAGGCATTTGAGGCACTGGCCTTACCTTTCCCTCGCCAGCTCCTTGTCTCTACTCTAGCTACATTCTACAAGATGTTTCCAGAAAGTGTGAAAACCCTTGGGTTACATCAGCATTAAAGTTAAGCACTCCTGGAAACACACGATGTGATCAAACATCACTTTGTCATTTAAATGAAATATTAAAAATCTTTCAGATTGTCTTGCAGAAGCAAGAACACACGAGCTTGTTTGCACACACCCTTCACTCGCCTTCAGAAGCAGGCAGGATGTCCCAACTGGTAGCACATACCCAAACAAGGTGGATTGATAACAATACTTGACTTTAATCAGGTTTAAAATCCATGAGAAAGATGCTTGATTACATATAGAATTTACATGAAAGACTCTGATCTTTTTTTGCTGCTTGTTCCTCATCATTTTCCTGTTCAAAAAGGCTGTTCCTTCAATAAAGCCTCCTCCTCCTTCTTGCTTACCAGAAAGATTCCCTGTGTCTCCTCACATTTATTTCAGTTTGCACTGCCTAGTGTCTGTTACTCATGCATTACTCAGATCTATCAAGCTGCATTTAGATGAGAATTTGAAACTAAATAAAACACACAGTATTTCACCAAGATACCTCTAAATACAAGTGAGAGAAAGACTCAGTTTTACCAAGATAGGGCATTGACAGACTTTGTAGATAAAGAAGTACTTTATGTGTCTAACCTAATTGATTGGGTTTTGCCCACTGCAGATCAGAATCTGAGATTTATTATGTACCATCTCTGACAGTCTCACTTTATCCAGGGCTGGGAGGGGAAGACAAACTTCCCTGCCTTCCCAGACCCCGAGGAGCTTCTGAAGTGAGAATCAAGCAGCCATTGTACCAGACTAATCAAATACACGTAGATGGAAAAGTTTAATAGTGCAGGAAACTCTGTTTAAAGAAGCTCACCCAGCAACCAGGTCAAGGTTTTGGCTTTTGTTTGAAAGGTCAGCAGCATTAATTCACTGTTGCCAGAGAAGCTGACAAAATATCACACTGCTGGTCCCTGATGAGAGCACCTGACTGTGGAGATTCAAAAAGACCAGGACCCATTTATATTATTATTATTTTTATCAAAGTCCAGAACTGAAGCCAGGGGGTCAGTGGGAGGCTGGACAGAGCAATGCACGATCCGACCACTATGGTTAATACATGCATTCTCCATTTATTCTTGCAAAATGGTGGGTTATATACAGAAGTGCATAGCTTACATTAACAAGTAGTTTTTAATTGGTGACAGATTAGAAAAGAATGTAAACAATCTTAAACTTAAGGCTCCTACGGTAATATTGTTACAACTACACTAATTAAATCCAAGCACACCTTAATCTAATTTCTAACTGCGCCACAAGTCTACTCACTACTAACTAGGCCCAAATCCAGGGCCTAATGCAGGCCCAAATCTGAGGCCTAGTCCAGGATAGCTCAAACCATGTCCTATAACAAATCATGCCCCTGTTCACTAAGAAATTCTTCTACACAGGACAAACCCAAGGATTTTATATCCTTCCCCCTGCCAAGCTAGAATGGCTCAAGGTTATTTTGTGACATGGTTTAGACCTTCCTGAGGATCAAGGTGTAGGAAATTCACCCACTGCCAGCACTTAAAAACCCTTTGAGCATTAAGTTATTGGTTCACTGTTAGAGATTTCAAAATATCAACCAGACACTTCTTTTCTGGGACCACTGAGCGTTCTGAGGGCTCGTCTTGCTTTTTGGGAGAGGTCAGACTTGATTTCTCACATCTGTGTTCATATTCACATCAATCACTCATGCCTAGAACCTGGAGCAGAAAGGGTGTTAAAAATACATTAAATTACCAAGGATGATCATTCAAGTACAGTAGTGGGGGAAAAAATTACACATTTTGCCGCAGTGGTTAGGCCAGGATGGAATATCCACACAAAATAAGATTTGTTGAGGAATAAATATGTTTTTCTTATATGATTCCATATGCCAAAACCCACCAGGTCTTGCAAATACAAATAAGTTCCCCCATATTTCTCTTTTTTTTCCTCCTTTTTTTTTCCCTCAGTTTTTCCTCGCTGGAAAACTATGAAGTGTGAGAAAAAAAAGGGAAGTTCTTACATTAAAGTAAGTAAAATTTTGGGAAAACCCAACACATCTTTGCAGGATTCTCTGTGAAAGGAAGTTGGGAAGGATGGAAGGAAATTTACTTTCCTCTGCTCCTGATTTCAGTTTCCTCATTTGCTTTGCAGCAAATCCACTTGGACTGAGCAGTGTTTCTAAATTGAAGCTATCAGTTTTGTAAATTGATTTGTCCAACCTGTTTAGCCTGAAATATTTGTATTTAACTTGGTAAATGATGCTTTCCAACTAATAAAATAAACTTTCAACTAATATTATTTAAAAATAAAATAAATTTCCAACTAGTAAAATTTCAGCTGTGCTAGAAATGTGTGTGCTGATTCTACTCCCAGCTCTGCCCATGGATAAATATTTCAGAGGTTCTTGTGTTCAAGTGCTTCATTTAAATTAACTTTCTGAAAATCTTGGTGGCTAACAGTATCAACACAGAGGGTCAATTAATTCAAATAATCTTTATTTCCAGTATTAAAATGCTCATTATTGTAGTAGGTCAATCACACATTTCTCTCTTATAAAGAAATCACACACTCACTGCTTCCTTGCTTCCTTTAAAAAACATAATCCCCTTGATTAGCAATTAACAGATATCTGGAAATCATAAATAAATATTACTTGCTAGCATTATGCTTGTTGGCCAAAGAACCACTAAAAATAACGTTTAAAGCAGAAAAGCAAGTGGTAAAAATGAATAAATTAGTATTTGATACTTGGTAACCTTCTTGCAAAATGAATATTCATTCCCACAGGTCACGAGCTGGTAGAAAACATCTCAGACTACTGAGGAATGGGAATTCAGTGTTGCTCTTGATCCCTTCAGTGGGGCACAGGTCTCACTGAATTTGGGTTGTCAGTCTATTGGCAGGAATTTGGCAGAGGAGCCCAGCCATCCATCATGAGGAGTTTCTGCAGTTTAGATATAAATAGCTTAGGTGAAGCTTTAGGGTTGTTTGTAAAGAATCCGTGAAATCTTCCTTTAATCTGTTACTGACAGATGGAAATACCACAGCCTGTTTTCAGACCAAATTCAGTGCGTGTAGCCTGAGCCCCTTTGGGATATAAAGTGCCAGCTAACTGGCAAAAATACAGGAGAAAAGCACTTTTCCATGGTCCTGGTGTGGGAGGGAAGGTGGCTGAGGACCTGAGTGCCTGGAACACCAGGTCACTGAGCTGGTAACTCCACAATATAAGCAGTTTCTGTGCCTCAGATTCCGAATTACTTCTAAAATTAATCATCCTTCCCTTTTGTCCACTTTGCCACTTTATTTTTCTGAGAAGTTCCTCAGAGCAAGAGGCTGTGCTCTGTACTTGCGTGGTGAGCCAACTCTGGCCACTGTCCAGCTGCTCACCCAGCCCACTCCCCTCCTCCTCAGGGACATGGGGAGAGGGGAAAAATGGGATGGAATAGCTCGTGGGTTGAGATGAGGACAGGGAAATCACTCTCCCTTTCCCAGACTCATCTCCACTCTGGCTCCTCTGCCTCTCCACCCTCAAACGTGTCCCCACTGCACTTTGGTGTCTCTGAGGGGAATCCCTGCTTCAGCCAGCACCTGGAGCACCTCTCTTCCTCCTCCTTCTGAATCTGGGTGCTCCAGGACTGTTCCTTGGCTTTTACCCCTTCTCCTCTGCCTGTGCAGCATTTTTGCCCCTTGTTGAACACTTTTCCCACCAGCCCAGAGGAGGGGCTTGGCTGGTGGGACTGGGGAGCCTGGGTGGCTGGAGCAGCTGTGTCCTGCTCAGGGCAGCCCCAGCCCTTCTCACAGAGCCACCCCGCAGCCAGAGACCCCCAAAACAATGGGATTTTGCAGTAAATGGGAAAGGGGACCCCACAGCAGCTGGGATAGGAGCCCTGATCCCCAAGGGCAGCCCAGAGCCCAGCTCTGTGAAGGAACCTCCATCTTGCTTTTTATATATATTACTATATTCTAAACCTTTAAATTCCAAGTTTAAACTCCCTGTGATATCACACACTTCTATTCAAACTGCACACCCACAATCCCAGTGCTGTCACTCAATTTTGGAAGCCTTCTCCACGGCCTCAGGTCAATGCAGTGTTTGCTTGGGGGTCAGTGCCTGTCAGCACAGAAAGCCTGGAATTCTCAGTGCCCAGGGTTCCAACAGGGTGAGGTGGCACCTTGAGCTGAAGAAGTAATTTTCACAGTTGATTTTCATTAGTTTGTGGCTGTGCCCAGTGCCTCCTAAGGCAGCTTTAAGGGATGGGAATGTGGGATGAGGTCTGGGGTTGCTCCAGGACAGCGACAGATCAGAGGTGCCCACGCTGGAGATCACAAAGAATGGAGTTGCAAATACAGAGCCACGTAAAATCAGCAATATTACTAGTGGAGTTTGTATCCGGAGATTTGCACTTTGGCAGTGGGCAGAAAGGACTGAAAAATAATAAAGCAAAACAACAAAATAACCTGAACACCTGAAATTAAAAAATGAAGGGTGATAATTATTTAAAAAGTCCAATTCTTAGGCAAGAAATAACTCCTGACAAAAATTGCAGCTCCCTCATTTCCCCACATTCTGGATGAAAATTTGATGCTGGCAAGGAGGACAAATCAACCTGGCTGAGCCACACAAGCTCCCATGTCCTGGGAATTTCTCTGGGGATGACCATCCGTCCCAGGGCCAGGAATTGTCGTGGTCCTGGGCAGAGTTATTCCCACAGCACAAGAGGGAGGCGTGAGCAGGGAGCCTTCCTGTGCCTCTGGGATGCCATTTTGGGAACCCCAATTTTAGCTTTGGTTACAGCAGAATATTGCACTATGTAAAAGGCTGGCCACAAATAAAAACCCAAATAAAATAAAACACAAATGAAAATAAAACAGTGCCATCTTCCATTTATCTCATTGGTAAAATCAGGGTATTTCATACTCCCTCAAACACAGATGAATATTCTGTCACTGCTGGTGGCACTCTGCCTGTTCTCATGGAAGGCAGCAGATATTATTCTGATTAAAAATTGTCTCAAAATACTGCTTGGTATTTTGTGTTTGCATTTTGGCCTCTGACCTTTCCTGAACCTTTTTCCAAGCCCTTCTCTCCAAACACATTTTGAGGAAACTCACTTTTCAAAAGTCTTTCTGTCTGACCCATGCCAGAACAGAAACCTCAGTTTATGAAAAACAGCATTACAACTGTCGTTCTGCTCTACTTTTACCACCAAACAACAAAAAATCAATTCCATTGGCACCCCGAGGCTGTGTGAGCTTTCTCAACAGACAGGGCACGTGTTTCTTGAAAAACCCATTCCTGAAGCCTGGCACTTGAGCTAAGGAAATAAGGCCTCCTTTCACAGATATTATGTCTTTATTTCCTCAATTACAGCTCACAGATCATTCTGCATTTTATCACTAGGGCACCTGCTAAATGCTGGACTAAAAGCACTTATTCCTGGTGTCTGGGCCACGAGGAAGTCCACAGATGGTGACATTTGCCAACAACCTCTGCAAATCAATGCTGCACAGAGTTAAAAATGTCTGCCCCACTCCTTTCCCCATCATCTTGAGAAAAATATAGTATTTGGTATTAGGACTCGCTTCTGTAGAGGATTTTAGCAGCCCCCATTTTTAGAGATGGAGTCTCCCAGGTCAGGGAAGGCCTTATTTTCTGAATGCCTGATGCATAGTTAAAGGCTGATAATAGCATGGGATAGCTCCAAGAATGTTATATAACCTACTGAGTGTCTATTAAAAAGTAGAGAGACTTCGCCATCTCAAAAAGAAAAAAAAAAAGGGAAAAAGAAAATAGGAGCCTGTGAGATTCCCACCATCTGGATGGAGTCTTTTTTCTTCCCAGATGAATTAGTTGTCAGGGGAGGAATTATTTTAGGCATCAAGTAACCCCTGATTGTGAGTGACAGGCTAACACAGGAGCAGATGCGAGGTTAGTGCAGCCTGTCCATTGTGTGGGAAGGGGAGCCCTGCATGTCCCACTCCCTGTGCACAGGGACCTGGGCTGTTGCAGCAGCACCCAGAGGTGCCTCAGGCCTGGGANCATTTTCTAGCTCTGCCCAGTCTCTGTTCCAGGCCAGCCTTCCCAGGGCATCACAGGGACAGAGCAAACTTGGGGTACCTGCTGGGGGTGCTGCAGAAGGGGGGCTCACTGCTCACGGCACCTCAAGGATTTCCAACAAGAAACACAAAGCCTCGATAATTAATTTCACTCAAACAGCCATCACTGTGAGAAACCTCCTTAAGGTCTGAATTCTGCAGAAATCCTGCCCCAGGTAACACCTTTATTTGAGGGTCTGCTGGCAGCATCTTGGTGAATCCAGATAAATAGAGCCAACAAGGAACATTTTTAATACACCTTAAGATAAAATCAGTCGTCCCCACCTCCTGTTTCAGCTAATGGAAATGTCTTTTTATCCTCTTTTTTTTACATAAATATGGATATCAGTAAATCCCCTTGTCTTTGCAGACAATACAAGTCTATTATGGGAACCTTTACCTACTCAACAATGTCATATTTATAAGTTTATGCAATAAAACCATATCCATGCAACCTAAAAAAAGCATTATTGCAGTAGAAGTCTGTTAAATGCTGTTTAGAAACTTGCATGCCTGATTTCATTAGGAATTTGAAACTTTAACCCTGACCCTTCAAATCTCGACAGAGCCACCACATCTAGAAAAATATCTGGATTATTCTCATATTCAAAACATTTTTCCTTTTTACTGGACCCGAAGTAAGCCTGAGCTGGTTTGAGAGTGAAAATTCAAAAGTGAAGTGATGGGCTGTGAAACATTTTACAGTCTGAAAGGAAAAGAATATCTGCCATAAATAAACATGGAAAGCCACAAAACAGTGAGGCTTTTTTTTCCAAATCTAGTAGAGAGAGAGCAGATGGTGAAAATGAACAGGTATGAACACAAACTATTCATGTTTGAGATCTGATCGTTTTCCCTTTAGAGTGTTGTGGAACTCAAGAGGACTGTGGACAGTGCCAGATGAGAGGAAAGAAATAAAAAACAGTGACATCTTGTGGTAAGCAAAACGCTTTGGTAAGAGAAACTCAAATTTCCATACACACTCAAAAATCTAGGTGTTAGACTATAGCTATTTAGAACTTGAGGTGGTGACTTTTCCCCTCCTCTGAGCTGTTTTTTGGGGAGTTTTCTTCCTGTTTTTGGTGAGCCTCTAAGTGCTGCTTAGAGAAAGAGCTGTTTCCACCAAGAAACAAGCAGCAGCTACATTGAGTTTAAATAAAGATATTCATGTCTAGCTGCTCCCTGGGTGGTATTTATCAAAAATCCCTGGTCTCTGCATCTGGATTACTTCTGGAGGCAGAAGGTGAGTAGTCCTTTACGCCAATATCTCCCTGCTGGAATGCTGTGAAGCTGAAGCTGCAGCTCAGGACTTCTGTGTCACTTCTGGGTGAGGCCAGGACAAAATCAAAAAAGAACATTTTCTTAGAAAATACTCCTAAAGTGACCCACTCTGCCCAGGCAAGCATCTGCTGTTGGGAATGGAGTTGGGAATATCAGAGCAAGAACTTATCAGGTCCTTGCTCTCATTTCTGATACCACAGCTTGACTAAAACTCAACCCAAAGCTCTCTCAGGCAGAGTGACTCTGGCAAAACTTTTCTTAAGCCCCACCAAGACTACTGAAATCAGCAGGAATTCTTGCCTTTGACCTAAATGGAACAAGACTTCGAGCTATCCAACGTTTTCTGTCTTACTCCAGAGTTTCATCTTAAGTCACATGATTTCTTCACCAGGGCAGGCAGCAGTAATAATATAATAAAAGCTTGATAATTATTTTAGGTGCCATGGACTGTCTGGTACAGTATCTGCCAGTGAGTAATAAATACTCTGAAGTTACTCCATTAATTTGTTCCTTTTGATTGCTTTTGAGATAAGAGAAGAATGTTACGGGTTTGGGTTTTCTGTAATTAAAAATTAATTTTAGAAAGCCAGTAAATAAAAATTTTCAGGTTTCTTGAGATCTGCCAACTTTATTTCTTGACAATAAAGGAATGATGTGAAGAAGGAGGTATTTTATGGGATATTCCAAAGGTCTAATTAAGGAATTATTGGAAACTCTCAAAATGGACCTCGAGGTTAACACAATTCCTGGTTCTCATTCAAGGGGATTAGAATTAAAAGAATTGTGTGCATTTATCTGCAGTGTGTTCTTCATCCTGAGCAATAAACACAACTCCTTGCCATAAATGGTAGGCCTACAGCATTCTGAATGTTGCCAAGAGGAAAGAGAAAAACCTTTTACATCAGGAACAAGTTGCAGGTAACTTCTGGCCAAACCATGACTAACCTGATTTCCATTCAGCTTCAAGTCTTAGATATGCAAATATTTGCTTTATAATAAAATTGAAACAAATTTTTCTCATTTTCCTTTTTTTTTTTTTTTTTTTTTTTTTTTAGCAAAGCACGTATTTTAAAACAGCAGGCTATAATTTCTATTTGGCTGCTTTTTTGCCACTGAAAATCTTGGCAGTACATAAATTCAACCCCTGTCAGTCATGTCCATGCTCGAACCTGAAAATGGAAGTTACACAAAATGATGATTTTTTTTTTTCCTGAAAACAAAGGGCAAAATATTTGCTGTCTTTTATTGTTTTCTACACAGGAAAAGGAATATGTTAATANAGTACATAAATTCAACCCCTGTCAGTCATGTCCATGCTCGAACCTGAAAATGGAAGTTACACAAAATGATGATTTTTTTTTTTCCTGAAAACAAAGGGCAAAATATTTGCTACTTTCTATTGTTATTCTACATTAAAAAAAAAAGGAATATGTTGTTCTAGGTTTTTTTTCTTTGTAGAGGACTAGGAAAAAAGCAGTTCAGTGTAACTCAGGATGTTTGTGTTCTCCTGCCAGAGGCTTTGGGAGAGTGTTAATTCTTTTCCAGCGTAGCAAGTGAAAAGCAACAGGTTGCAATTCCAGGCCTCTGTAGGACAGGGAACACCCTGTGAAGACGCTGTTGGATCCCTACAAGCACTAATACTTCGAATATTAAGGATCAGGTTTTGCATTTGACAAAGAGTGTTGAAGTTTCATGGAACCTGCATGGGCTCTCCATCAATTTTGGTGCTCAGAATATCACAACAACCATTCCAGAGAAGTTTCCAACTCTCCCTGATGTCCCTTCCCATGCACTCCCTTGCCTGGCTAACCAAAATCCAGCTGTCTGCTGGAGGCAGAGCAGGGGCTGTGTCCCCCATCAGCTCCACAACAACCCCCACGTCGGGGGGTGTACAAAAAACTCCCAGTGCAGGAGAAATGAAGAGTGTGTTGAGGTGTGGTGATGCTCACCAGCTTCATTCAGTGAGAGTTTCCCAAGTTTCAGGTAAAGTGGGACAGTTTCAGGTAAAGAACAAATTGGTTTAATCTGGATTTTTTGGGAGAGGTGGTGTGGTAGCCTCTGAAGGACGCAATAACTGATACAGTAATCCACTGCATAAAGATAAATGCACCTGTCTGGGTTTAAAAGCAGAATTTCTTAGGAGGTGCAAGGTTGGTGTAATGTTGTTTGGCCAACCCCTTGAGCTGTTCCCCCTCTTGGCTCTCTGCTCTGTGTGGAATGTGTCTTACACCATTGAAGGGGTGATGGAACTGTTCCATTGCCTCATTGTAACCCAGCTGCATTTCCTTTTTCCTGTTGGGAACATGGTGGCATTTCCCAAATGGCTAAAATGAGCCGTATTTCTCTCCTGAGCACTTCCCCAGTGACTGAATAATGTCATGCTCTTTGCTGATGGGAATAAAACCACATGTGGAGATGCCGAGCTCAGCTGGAGCAGCATCAGGCTGCTAAAAGATCAGAAATGAATCATTATTTTACTATTTCTAGCCTTTGTGCTGTGAAAATAGTCCCCAGGCCTAAACCACCACAGGGGCTTTTAGGCTTTGGTGGGTATTTAGTGGCTTGAAGACCAAGAAATATTTGATCATGACATCACTGGAGGAACTGATGTCAGCCAGTGACCACAGCA
This sequence comes from Hippolais icterina, assembly GCA_013400075.1. Lineage (NCBI taxonomy): Eukaryota > Metazoa > Chordata > Aves > Passeriformes > Sylviidae > Hippolais > Hippolais icterina. The sequence goes on along the minus strand of VWYN01008884.1, from coordinate 143,321 downwards.
GGTAAATGGGCATTTTACCAGTGTGCACAGGCCACTGCACAGGTTAGGAGCATTTTAGTCACATTTAGGTCATAACTGTGCACAAGGCAGTGGTTCTGAGTCACAGGAGCTTTCTTAGGAAAGCTACAGCGACCTGCTTGCTCTCCAGGCTGAGATTCTACCCAAATCCATGTGCAAGGCATGAAACAAACCTTCGTCACCTCTGACTGGCTTAGTCTGGCTTTCATTTCTAAAAAGGGAAAGCAAGCCTTAATGAAATGGTTAAAGTCAGGCTTGCACAGATCTGGGGATGAGTTCTCATAAAGTCTCCCGTAGGAAATGCCAGGATCTGCAAATAAAAATATGAAATCACTGGGACCAACGGAGGATCTAGGAAGAGGTGAGAGATGCCTGGGAAGAAAGAGATCAAATGGGCTCCCACTGCAAGTGCAAACAGATTTATGGCTTCTCTAACCTGCCTCTGGAACCCAGTGCTCGGCAGGGCACTATCCTGCCGGCTGCAGTTGCCAGATCACATCACACTTTGGCCCCAATCCCATTTTATAGCTGTGACAAGCACCGGGGAGGTGGGCAGTGGCCTCCCAGAGGATTTGCATTTCAGGGCTCTGGTAAACACGTGCAATGAGGCTGAGGGTCAGAGACAGAGAATGGAAGGACCATTCTCACCAGGACATTTTCGTACAGAAATGGAGTGTGAGCACAATGCCTGAGTGGGGGGAAGGCCTGGATTAGAGTTTTCCCTGTTTGAGGGACGCTCCAGGCCCTGTGACTTGCTCTGTGTGCTCTCTGTTTTCCACTAACATGATTCTGTTCTTCAAGAAAAAAACCTCTCAGGAACTGCCAAGCCAAGGAAACTGCTTTTGTGTGGTTGCTTCCTCTAGTAAGCAGACAGAAAAGGAGAGCCCTGAAAACTGTCCCTTCCTTGGCCTATTTTGCATTAACCTTGTAAAATGCAACTCCCCATTTTTAAGGCCCTTTCCAACCCAAACCACTCAACCATTCTTTGATTCTATGAAAACACCCTGTCCATTGGTGGAGCAGACACCAGAATCTGAATTTTTCAGACTCTCAAAGTGTTCCTGAACCATCATGTGACTGCAGGAGGCAGCAATTCTCATCCTGAGAATTTGGAATTCTTCCCTGAATGCTGGCACAGCTTTACCTTTTGCTCTGGGAGCTGGGGTACCTTACATCAAAGCCAGACATTGGGGGCTAATCCTTCCTAGGGTGACAAAAAAAGCTAAAGTTAGGTTAGTGTCCAGGATGCTTGTTCTCCTTCTTCCTTCCAAAGGGCTGAGAAATGCTCTGGATTTTAAAAAAGAAAAACCACAACAAAGAAAGAAACAAATAACCCAGGCCGCCCTTGCAGCCAATTATCTGCAATTTCTTGACTTTCATTTTGTTCTGAAAGCCAGAGCAGCCAGGTTCTCTCCAGATAAATTTGCAGCTGCTGTTGACAAGCTGAGATGAGCGATGCATGCTCCTCAGGTACATAAACTGACTTCCAAGTCAGTGGAAGATCTTCCAAGTTCCTCCAAGACATAGGAGGGGCATGGGCCTTGTGGATGAGCTTCATGCATGGACTGTCAAGTACATCAATTGGTTAAACTGGAAATATTTCATCAATCAAGTTTAAACAATGACCTTTTTTTGTCACTTTTTAGGTGCTGTTGCTGTACATGTAGAACATGTACCACAGACAAGCAGCAGGATACAGAGGCAGGTTTCTTATCCCTGAATGTTGCAAGACTGGAACCAAGGCAGAACCTACCCTAGGAAAAGCAATCAAAAATATGACCTTTTATGTAGGCGAGGAGTGCACAGTTGCGTGGGTTTTATTCCTTAATTGCTTTTTCTGGAACATTACCCAGGCACTGTGTTTTCCTAGGCATGCCTCTTCCAGCCTGTTAAGAAGTAGCAAAGTCATCCTGCTGACTTCCTGCCCATTAAAAGAGGAATTCCAACAGATAAGTCAGTCATAGAAAGAAAAATAATTGTTAAAAACAAAACAATTGATGAAATAATCATCAATGATAAACTTCTAATTGTAGGGTTTATCTCCTCTCTGCCTTTCACCACCTGTTACAGATCTGATGGCTTATCATCATTCTCTTGTTTATTACTGATATCCCAGGTGAGTAATACGTGGGAGGGCGTGCTCCAGGAGTACAATGCAGAGGAATTGTGTGAGCAACCATTTATTGGGATTAATGAGTGCAAGGACAGGAATAGCTGCATGGGAGGGTAGCAGTAGTGTGGGCAATAGTCATGGAGGGAAGGATATCTGAGTGATTTGATTAAGCATAAAATAAATGATAATTTATAAATGTACCTCCACATTTCTGGCTGAACCTGACTGCCTCTGAGCCCCTCTCTCCCCCTGGTGTACGTGTCTTACACCTTGTAAAATCAGCATCAATGGAATTTCCATTCATCCAAATTCGCTTGAAATGTAGCAATTAATAGCTAGTAAAAAATTCCCAACTCCACAGAGGAAGAGTTTAATCAATCCAGGGAGTGAAGGTCCTCAGTGCAGTTTGGATTTGCAAATGTTTCTTAGGCAAAAAACTCCAAAACTAAAAAAACTCCAAGCGTCTTTAGATTGTGTCTTTACCACCTGTGAATTTCCATGTAGATCAGATGTAGACTCTGGATTTTTGCTGTGGGCAGGAATGGCAGAAAACCATCCAAGAATTTTCTTTTCGCTCTCCGTATGTCTTGCTTGATCTTTAAAAAATCAGGAATCCTGTTCTAAATCATAAAATACCTTAATTCATACTAAATCACAAAAGATCTCAATGTTTAAATTAGCTGCTCACAGCCACACCAAAGCAAGGGTGATTTCAATACTCCAGCCCATTTCTTAAGGAAAGTAAATCCTCCTAAATGTGTATGGTCTAATACGTGATTTTTTTAAATGATTAAAGTTTTGTTTTCCTTTTCTTCCCTTGTAAATTCTTGTATTATTCTGTAGAATTATTCATAGATGGGTACATTATTACGCATCTACAGTGCTTATATGATAACACTTTAATTTCAAATCACAAGTGGCATCTTCTGGGAACTGGGTGCCTCCTCCATGAGGACTTTTTTGGGAAACCGAGGTTTTGTCTGTAAAAATGTGATTTCCAGTGCTTTGTAAAGAGATATACATAATGCATACAAGTTGTCTTTAAAAAAATAAACAAAAGTTATACATAAACAGTGCCTGTGACTCAAAATGTTTGTGATGTTTCAGAAGACTTTCTGAAAAAGAAAAGGAGCTGGTGGCTGAGACATGATGTTTGTTCCCAGTCCAGATTGCTGCGTGCCTGGATGGTGAGGGGAAAACCTGCTTCCATTCTCCAGCAGCCAGACTTTCAGGCTGGGAAGTTCTCAGGGAGTTCTGACCCAGGGTGGAAGCAGATGAAAGCGTGGAAGTGAGGAACCGATGTCTTGGCGTGACACCAAAGTGGAGCACCAGCACAGCACAATTTGTGGAATGGCCTCAAAAATGCTGGCATTTTCTTACTGCAATTGTTTCTTTCTCTCTTGCTCTGGGCATCTTTCTCTGCAATCCAAACAAAAGTGCCAGGGATTAGGCTGAATCCACTCGCTGCTAATATTTTAATCCTTTTGCAGCTCATTGCCCATAGCTGAACTAAGCGCTGGTCAAGTGCCATGTCAGTAGTTCAATGGAATTCAGACTTTGGCACTCTGAAAAAGGCAACAGATGTGCTTTAATGATTATCTAATAACTCGTATTTTTTTTTTTTTTTCAGTTTGCTGTGCTAATGAAATCTAATCTCATTGACCCAACAGACAAAACAGTAACAGTAGGGACATTAATGGCAAGACAAAGGACGTGAACAATGCCACACTTTGGAAAAGGTCCAGAAATCCAAGCCCTGCAAAATGCACTGGGAGCAACAGACAGGTTGACTTCCACTTCCATGAGCTGCTGCAAAAATTCTCTCTGCAACCTGGGAGTTCAGTGTGGGAATATGAATCTAACACACCTCCAAATAAATGTTCTGAAAAATCACCACTTTTCCTGGGATGGGGAAAGACCAGGACCAAATTTCTATTAGGAATCAGTAAACATTCCAAGTGGCCAGATCACAGGTTTAACCCTGGACTGCTTTGCTAAGGAGGTGTGTAAAACATTCCTTCAGTTCACAATGCCTGGTTTTGCACATGAAATAAAACCACTGCAGGCAGCAGTGCATTTTAAGTGCATTTTAATTTTTAAGTGCATTGACCTGTGGTCTCCAGTTCATGTTCAATGACTGCCATGTACTGTGTGGCCTAGAAAAGTAATTAACAAAATAAACAAAATAAACAAAGCTGGGGCTGCTGTTGGAGGCATAAAACTAGAGATTTGCGAATCAGCTGGACTTAAAATTTGTTGTCCTTTCTCAGATGCAGCTGTAGCAGCAGGGTTCACTGCTTATCACCAGCCTCTGCTGCTCTGATCAGGAGCAAGTGCTGAGCTCCTGCTGATTTCTTCAGGGATTTTAATGGGAGTGAAGCATCTCAATGCTTTTGTGGACCTGGTGTGATTTTTTAAAAATACCAGAACGTGCCAAGAAATATTTGCAGCAGCGTATAGGACTGTAAACAAACACTGATTCAGAATTGTCCCTTAGCTCCTGCAGTCACTGCTGTGCTGCTCCTTGGCCTATACAGTAAAAGCCTTGTTTTATGAGAAACTTAAAAAGGCCTTGAGAAGGGAGAAAACAAGCAGCTCTCTAAAATACAGCTTTTACATGAGTGCTGATATTTGTAATATTTTTATATTTCTTTATGATTATTTTTTATTTCTAATGTTCCTTATTTGTCTCAAAATGTTGTTCTGGGGAGCTTCTCTGTTGCCTCAGTGATTCCTGGCTTTCTTCAGATATGATGTTGCAGTTTTATAAATACGTTGCTAATCAAGGTGATGAAATGTTCTCTTCAGCCTTGTGCAGCTGGAGTGACTCAGTCATGGTGGGCTGTGTGGCATTAAGGAATAACAACAAGCTGAGAATCAAATCTGAGCACACAGGTCTGAACTAAAGGATCAGAGGCCCTTTTCTGAATCAAAAAAGGCTTTTGAGCTAAAGGGCTTGTTCTCTCTGTCCATCTACTTCCACAAGGGCCATTTTCCTGGTGATCCCTCCTTCCTGGCTGTTTTCCTTTTGCCTTATCCAGGTCAAATTTGATCTGGCTATCTCTGTCTGGAAACCACCCTTCTGCAGGCATTGCAATATCCTATTTATATCACCGGGGGCATTAATGGCAAACGGGGCACACTCGTAGCATCACAGGAGAGTTGTCAGATGTTTGAGGCCGTGACTTCTCTTTATCTGCCCAGATGACAGCAAGTAAATATTTTGATGTAAGGGACTTAGATAGAAGTCTTTGATCTTCATGTGTGCCCTGCAGAAGCCTCTGGACTCCAGCAGACATCAGTCATGCTAACAGACAGCTGTCAGGGGAAGCCGTGGCATCTTTAATTGGCAGATTCTTCTTTGATTGTTGAAATTTGGGTAAGAAGCTGAAAATTGTCCTTCAGTCTTCTGCAAGCTTCAAGGATTCAGGGAGAGGAACAGAGAGGGGGGTTCAGCTTACCTGCACCTCTGAGCCTTTTATTGACTGTGGCTGTCAAAGGGGACTGACCAAAAGATCAGAGATGTCCTGATTTCCCAGATGCTGGGGGTTGTTTTAGTTTGAGCTCCAGTGAAACCTATGTGCTTTGGGGAGCCACTAGAGATAAGAGGAGAAAAACGCTCAAGAGGAAAATGACCTTGCTGGACATAACAATCACCCTAGCAGGAAATTTTGATGTGAAGTTAGAAACCTTCAGCCCCGTCCTGCAAGGCTTTGGCCCACGGAATTGGATGGAAATTCTGTCTTGCTCATCAAAAAGACAGGAAGCATCAGTGAAAAGTGCTGCAAACCAAGCTGTGTGTTCCTCCTCCTGCACTTCCCAGGACAAAGCCAGCTTCCCAAGCACCCTGCAATCCATCAGGGAGGGATTGCTCGGGGGAATTGTCTGACCCAGGGTGGGTTCACCTGCACTATCAGCAATCCACCACACTTCTGCTCACACACGTGAATTGAGCTGTGGGATTCAGCTCCAGGGGATGCCTTATTATGGTCTTGGTATCATTATTAGTCTGCTATGAATGTAAACTTTGGCAAAAAAAATCTCACCTCTGAACCTATCCATCCAGCAAGCTGTGGGATTGAAGCGCTTTCCACTGCTTTTTGTAGAGTTCCTCGCCAAACTTTATTTAGGAAAGGACCTGGGTTGTCCAGAACTTAAATCAAAATAGATATGAACAGGCATGTCAGTCTATTTTAACTACCTCCATTCTCTGTGACTAAAGCTTCTCTCAGCAGCAAGCAGCTCCAGACTTCAGAGCAAACACAAGGCTTTTCAAATTCCATTATATTTTGCAGAGAAAATTTATTTGCCGTGCCAAAACTATCATGGTCTCACAGCAATAAAACACCCTTTGCTCTGAATTTGATGCTTGAGGGTATCGCTGGCTCTTGGAGTGTTTGGTTTATTTTAACAAATTCTCTTTATGTTTTTCTGTCAGCTTCTATTTTTCCTGTCAACCTCCAGTTTCCCATCTCTCCATCTCCGTGGCTTTGAAGCTTATCCCTGATAAAAGACAGCACTTATGTCAAAATACACGAATGTCACTTTGACACACAAGTGCACAGTCTGGAAGCTGTTTGCCTTGGCAGAATTATCTCCTTTGGCAGCCTCGCCACAGCTGGGCTGAGCTGCTGGGCACTCGTGTGTTTGTCCCACCCTTTTTGTCCGAGGTAAACCCTTGGGGCTTTCATCAGCTCACATGAAATAAACACCAGTGAAAATAGCTCTGAAAAAACACACCAGGCTGAGAGGGTTTTTTTTTTTTCTGGGAAATAGTTTCTTGTTAGTTTTGGGGGGTTTAATTCAGGGCACCAGGGTAATCCAGGGAAATGAGTAACAATGTCAGACCCAACACTTGCTCCTGTCCTTCCTCTTCTTCTGCTAAAACAGTGTTTTAAGTGAATGAAACACTTCAGAATTACTACAGATCATTTCATTGGTGTTTCTGAATAACTCTGTTGTGCTCCTGACTGAAGATCATCTTTTGACTGATTACTCTACAGGTGACCTGTATTAATACCAGTTTTTACTCACCTGGAGAAGAATGATCCTGTGACTTGGGTACTGCACTTTGGGTCTAGATCTTCCCTTCCCAATCTGGCAGGTGGAGCCAGGAATTCTCATACTGGCAGCTACATGAGGTGTAGGTCACAAGCCTGGCAGCTCAGTGTGAGTTTGGGGACTTGCACTGCTCCAAATGCAGCTCTCTGGGACACGATGCTGTAAAATGACAGTGCAACATCACTTTTCACCTCACAAACAAGTCGTGAATACACGAATATTCCTGTTTGTGGTGCACTCAGCTGCTGTAGTGAGAAGCATAAAATAAAAATGTGTGAGGAATTTGCACCAGTCTGTGAAGAGTGGTGCAGTTCAGTGAGGCCTCTGAGTTAGTTTTAGAGTGGAGAAAATTTTTTACATCTTGAATGAATTAAACATCGGGGAAATTGAGCAGTGTAACAAGATCAAAAAAGGAAAAAGAACACTTTCGCTTAAGTATTTCAGATCTGAAGCAAACAACTACAAGCAAATCCCAGCATTTAACTCCTCCAGAGTGAGAATTAATTCTCTGGTGTCTATTGCAAATACAGACTCTGCATTATGTGCCAATGTTGCATGTTCTGATGTTCACACTAAACAAAGACAACCAGGACAGCAAGTCTTTACAGGAGCACAGTGTGGCTGAGGCTATCATGAAAATGAAATAAAGGCTTAAAATTATCACTGAATAGCTTTCCACAGAAACATGAAATTAATTCTGTACTTAGGACAAAAGTCAGTAATCACTAAGATGTAACAGAATTCATTAACTCAGAGCCATTTAAGGAACAGATTTCTGACTACTGCACAGAGTGGTGAGAAGAGTTTTCCATAAAAAGACTCTTTTCTGTTTGGATTTAGATCAGTGCTTTGTTCAGTGACTCTTGATGTTCCATGCATCACAATATCTCTAGAAAGAAGAAGACCTTTGTCTCTCTGAGAGCTGAAAGCAGGAGATGGTATTAAGAAAACACTTGCAATATCCCAATCCCTCATTGTTATTAATTGGAGTTATTTTAAAGTATGACTTAGAGAACCACAAAGGCTTCGTCATGTTCTCAAACCATGCCCCACGCCTGGCTCTCTGCCTTGCCTTCATCTGCACCAAATGATGTGTGATGTTTTACTAGGAAATAGTTGGAGCAATGAATTGACACATTTACAGTACAGAAACAAAACCTTTCCCTCACGTTCTGAGAAGTTTTTGCACACTGGAGATCATTCAAGAAGCTTTCCTAGTTTTAATTGCTAACACAGACTTGAAAAATAGCCCTTTAACAGACCCATGAAATTAGGTATGATCCAGTAATTCAGAAAATAGTGGATGCAGGGGAGGACCATAAAAATGGAAGTGCTGTGAGTTTAACTTATTTTGGAGCCTAGATAAGATTACAGCCAATGGCACTAAATGAACACATGAAGATCATATAACAGATTAGGCCGAGGTAACCATGTAATGGTTTTGACACTTAAAAGACACCAAAATTAAACTTTTAATTAGCAAACACTCTTTCTTGGATGGGTGGCCATCTCACAGGTGGGAATGCTCAGCATTGAAATGATTCAAAAAAAGGGGGAGAGACTGAGGGTGTTTATGTCTTCTTTGGGTTATCTTTGGTAAAATGAGTTTCAAAGAGAAACAAGGACCACACTTTTAATCAAAACTCTGGGTTTGGGGGGCCCATTTCTCAGGAGTGAGAGGCTCCAGGGGAGCTTGCACTGAAAGCACAGACAAGGGGAGGAGATCTGTGCCGGTGTCCCGTCGGGTGCCACGACAGCTGGCAAAATTCAGCTGCCATCAGGGTGGGCAGCAGCAGTGGGGGGCCTTGCTTGTTGTCTGGCCACGGGGGACCACTACTGTGGGCTGTCATCACTCATCTAATGAGCCCGAAACCTGAGCAAAGGCTCCCTGGCTGCACTTTGCTATCTTTAGGAGGGGTGATGTGAACCCACGAGTGCAGGCCCAGTTGGAGGAGCTCTGGGTACTGATGACAGAGTGTCAGCATCAGTTCACACACTTAATCCCGGGCTCAGGCAGGCGGGCTCTGTTGTCCTCAGTGTACAAGCACATGTGTGCTTTTTCTAGTTCAAGCTTTAAAAGTTCTTGTAAGTCTCTGAAGCTGAGGGGTTCATAGTAAAACACCCAGCATCCTGATTTTGGAAGCCTGTCCTTTGTGTGGCCAGCTATTTATTTATTTACTTACTTATTTATCAATTTATTTATTAATTGCTCCCTTTTATGGTGGGATAAACCCTGAGACTAAACAAAGTGTGTTTATAAGTGCCGTGGGTTGACCTCAGTCAGGTGCGGCTCGACAGGGAATGAACACAGTGCAGTACCAACAACTGCAAAGTGATTTAAGGACATAAATCCCTGAGCAATGAAAGCTCACTGAACAACATCAATATCTTCATCTCCAGTCACATATATTTTAATATATCAACTAGATTTTTTGTTGCTAGATATTGTCATCCCGCAATGAGGAGCTGTGTCATCGGTGGGGTCTGACCTCAGGTTTGGAGGGTGGGAGCAAGGAGTAAAACAAAACATCCAGCATCCTGATTTTGGAACCCTGTCCTCTGTGTGGCCAGTTATTTATCTATTTATCTATTTATTTATTTATTAGTTGCTCCCTTTTACGGTGAGATAAACCCTGAGACTAAACAAAATATGTTTATAAATGGCATGGGTTGACCTCAGTCAGGTACAGCTCACCAGGGAACGAACACAGTGCAGTACCAACAAATGCATCATGATTTAAGAACATAAATCCCTGAGCAATGAAAGCTCATGGAAAAACACCAATATCTTCACCTCCAGTCAAATATATTTTAACATATCAACTCGATTGATATATTAGATTTTTTGTTGCTGGGCATTTCCATCCCACAAAAAGCAGCTGTGATGTTGGTGGGGTCTGACCTCAGGTTTGGAGGGTGGGGACAAAGAGAGCTCCTTCCTTGGCAGAAGACAACATTGGCTTCACAAGTCCTGTGCTCACTTCTCAAACAAGACAAGGGATGTGGCAGTAAAACCAGCAGGGGGGAAATACCTGTGTGTTGTTCATATCTCAGCATATTTAGCCTCAGGCTTCCCCTGAGCTTCAAATTGAGTTATTACCTGCTGAATCAAACCTCAGGCTGGTTTGGTTGTCAGAATATCTGATTAAAGGGGAGGAAATGAAAAAGGAAGTTAGGACAATATTCCTGCAGGAGTACCTGGAGCTCATTACAAGTCTTACAATTAGCTGTCTCAAATGCATCACCCTCAAGTATCAAGGAATAATTTTCTTTCTGATACGCTCTCCAGAAGTAGCATCCGAGGCCTGCAAGTGTTGATTTGATATCTCTAAAGTAAAAATGAACTCAATTTGAAATTGATTTCAGCATGAATTTCAGGAATTAGAAAAAAAAAAAGCACTTGGCTACATAGATGTCTTCAGGATAAGAAGTTTTAAAACAGATCCTGCACACATACTCTGGATCTTCATGAGCTGAGGGCTTTACTGTTATTTTTCACCTCAGACACTCGTGAAGGTGGCATTTGTTGTGAGCTTCTGCCTTCTCATCCAAGGTATAGGAAGCCTGGGGTAAGGGAAATCTCCTCCTGTTAATATTGATAGCAGTAATGAGGGAGGGTTGAAGCACCAAACTCAGACAGAAGTTTCTAGTGCCAGAAACCCCAAAGATTTAGGTATATTCCTGACAATAGGATTTGACCCAGTGTGATGGAACTAGCTCCAAAATTTGGATTTAGATTCTTGCTATTTCTAGAAAGCTTACAGGCATTTGAGTCCTTAATTTCATCTCAGACTGGACCTTTTCTTTTCAGAAGTAACATGACTGTGGTGGCAACAGCAGCAGACAATGCTACACCTAATGTTTCTTTTGCTTTTCTTATAGACCAGGCTAAAGAACTCCAAAAAGTTTAATCTCCCATGGATTAAAATACTGGAGTTTTAAGAGAATAATTTTTCAAATTTTTTCACCACCAACAAGAAGAATAATGGATACCCAGCTCTTTGGAGGAAAAAAAGCCCTCATGGAAATGCTTATTTTGGTTTGAAGGTTTTGGCATTTTCATGTAAAACTGGGGCAGGAGAGCAGGAAAGCACAGCCACGAATTCAATCTTGCAATCCTGAGCATTTTTTGTTTATGATACTTGGGTCGCCTTGCAGTGTAAATAAAAATTAAAGTCCATGAATCAGGTAAGGGGATGTGGGCTCCTGCTCTTGGGCTTACCTTCTGTGTGTTAGCCTAGGAAATCCTTCTGTAGCCCCAAATTCTGCTGCAATTAAGAGGCAGAGGTGCTGATTTTAAGCAATAAATTGACTCTGAGCTGACTGGCTTCAGCTAGAAATGACAGTGGAGCACTGAGATGGAGAGAAAGTCAGGACAGAGTGTGGAGAGCAAAGAAATCACCTCGAAAAGGAAATGCTGACTAAAGCCAACTTAAACTTCACAGGAGAAACCTGCTTTTCAGTGACACATGTCGAGGCTGCCATCTGCTGACAGCAGGAAGAGTATGGGTACCAACAATGAAGTTATTTCAAATAATATTTGGAATAATGTCGTCTCAATATTAACGTCTTTCAATTCTAGATGGAGACTTAATCTTTAGTTAGAACTGAGAGTTTTCTTGTCTGAAATGTTGAAGCAATTTCTTTGAACATTTACCTCTGTTGTTTCAAACCCATACTTCAATATAAACTTTCATTTCCTAAACTGACAAAAACAATGTGAAGGACACACAAAAAAGGTGTTTCACTTTGAAATAAAAGCTTGGAATTGAAATATTTGCTTCTTGTTAGCATTTGCCAACTAGTCATACTATATTTGGAAATGAAAATGGATCGATTAATTGAAAAGCTTTTGAAGAAGAAAAATATTTATTACAAGTAGTGGTTCTTCTTCCTGTCAGAGAAGACTGATTTCCCTGTTGGATGGTCACATATCCCAATTTTTTCTTTTTTTTTAGTAATATAAGCATAGCTTTTATGAGTACACAGAGGACATGTTACAAGTATAATGTTATTTTTTATATGTGAGAGCAATATTGAAATATTTCTGCAGCTCATTCTATTGTTTATTCCAACATATTGGTGTTTGGGGCCTGGAACGAATTCAGAGCAATGTGCCTAACAAAACCATGTTTAATTAAATAAAATTGAAGGTGTAGAAAAACAATCCTCTTCCTCATTCTTGGAAATATTTTGCAGATTGATGGTAAGGTATGGGTTTGCCCTAAAATGAAACCACAGGTGATTGTTTTTAAGGAGAAACAAAGAAAGAAACCCCAAATCAAAATATGCCCAGCATCCAGTGCACTTGCTTCTCCTCATCAGGCCAAACATGGAACTGAAATTCAATGCTGTGAATACAAACATGCCTGCAGAATTCTGATTCTGTCTTTTTAATCAGAAATTTCATCTTTGTCCTGAGAAACCTCCCCTAGAGAAAGTTTCTGCTGAACTGAAAGTTCCTGCTTCACTCATAGGTAACTTCTAAAAAGTGACTTGCTTGGTTTTTTGCTTGTTTTGCTGCATTACTTTATTTTCTTCAGAATTATTAATTTCTTTGTACAGTAGAATCCTTTTTTTTCTTTTTTTCTTTTTTTTTTTTTTTTCCACAAGATTTCCTCAAGGGAGATATTAGAAGAGGGAGGATGACGTGGTTTTATGGGGGGTTTAAAAGACAGCATGAGAGGAAGCAGGATGCTCTAAAGTTTGAAGAAGTACCAAGTTTGCAGTGGGAGGCTGCCCTCAGGGCTTCAATCTGACTGATTAAAAGTCAGAGGTGAATAGAGCTGATGCTCTGGAACGGTTTCAGCCAAATGCATTTCCATCAAAGTATGTTTTCTTAACTGGAGTCAAACATCTCACATCAGATTTTAAAAAAAAAGGAAATTGAGTGAAACTCCCCAGGGAAAGTTTGATGAGGAAGTGTGAAGAGGATGCAGAGAGAGAATACATGGACAGATTCTACTCCATCCCAGCTCACAGGGCAAGGAATTTTTCAGTCTCCAAAGGTCCATGATGTTGCCTTTCCCTACGGGTATTTCAGCAGAGAGCAGGGATAAGCAAGGTGCACGTCTGAGAGGGTTTCAAATACATTTGAATAGACCCAGCTTGTATATTTAAATATGCATCACCAAACAATACAGCAAAATGTAGGGTAGAATGAAATCCTGTCTGTGGTAAACCTTGTTATGTCTTATTGTATTAGGCAGAGCTGTCAAAATCCTTGCTTTTCAAGGGAAAGAAGGACAACAGGAATAACCAGAGAACAAATTAAGAAGAATAAAGATTTTTGACCATTTCTGTATTTTTTTTTCTCTTATCACCCTGCATTTATTTTAAGGAGCTCTCAGGGTACTCGAAGCCCATGCCCAGGTTAGAGATCCCCTTTGGGAGTGTGAAGACAAAGTACTGCAATTCTGGACTTAGAGGGGCAGCAGAGGAGGGGCTTTTCCCCAGTCATGTGTCATATTCCAGTTCAGAAATAATAAGAGATTGCCCACAGCCCTCTGCATCCTTATCAGATGACTTCAGGCCCAGATTCCCCAAATATTTCTGCCTCTATCTCACAGAGATTTCTCTGAAGAAAAATGTCTGCTCATGACAAGTTGGCAAGGCAAAATAAAGAGCATAAAGTTGTTTGGATACTGGAGCACTGTTGCTCCCCATATTTGACTCATGACCTCTCTTCTTCCCAGAGTTATCAGTGCCTTAGGCTGCTCCAGGAAATACTAAAGGAGAATTTTGCTCTTAGTAAAGACAAATTATGTGATTTGAGATACCAACATTTCCCACTGAGCACTCTTGAGAAAAATGACTGGAATACTGTCTCAATGTTATGAAACTACCAAAATATGCTTCTTTTATTTAGTTTATTTCACATTTTGACTATTTAAGGACCTCAGTATTAAAGTCAAGAGTCCCAGTTGGTTGGTCCCATTTTCTTGAATGAGATTACCTCCATATTTACAGCTAAATAAAAGCTTCCAGGATACTTAGGACAATCAGAGACTGCTACAGGCAAATCCTTTATACATCAGATATTTTATATGATGTTAATGAGAGCAGGTAGGGTGTTGCTCAACAGAGGAACAAGAAAAAAGTAAGAGGCTGGAGCATAAAATTGAAATACAAAGTTACACCTCATTAACTCACATTTGTCTTACACACTTTATGGCCTAGGGTGGTTCTGGAGGAGGGGATTTCAGTGGAAATCTCCCCCAAAAGAGTAACAAACAGTTGCAGAAAAATAGAAACAAAAAAAGGAATAGAACAGTCAAGGACACCTCTGTAAGACACAGCTCCACAGCTTGTCCAAGAAAAGTTGTCAGGCTCAGGTGTGAGAAGCACTGGAGGAATTACAAAGAGGGGTTTTGAAGGAGGCTGAAGGAGGAGAAAGAGTGAAGCTATGAAGGGACTGACAGGAGCAAATCCAGGGTCATGACTTTGCCAAGGATTTTGGAACAGATTCAGGGCGACAGGAGAGCGTTTGCCAAGCGCAGAGCTGGGCAAAATAGATTTAATTATTTGTGAGTTTTAGTTGAAATAAGTGTCTAAATCAAAAGAGGAAGAGAACTAAACCAAACTAAACCAAAAAAGGGATAATGTTTTCACAGTATTTTCAGTTAGTGCTTTTGTTAATATTCCTGTTGATGGTGTCATGAAATTACATTGCTGTTGTTCCTAAGCTTGAGAAAAAAAACAGGGAAGATATTGTCAATGACCCTATGGCTTGGAATGGGATTTCCCAGAGAATAAAGATGGTTGAAAGATAGATGCATTATTTATGTGGTCACCAGCATTTTTCAGGTGTGATGAAACAGAAAGAGTTATTTTGTAGTAACTACATCTATTGAAATACAGAGTGGGGACAGAGGGCAGATCTTTGTGACATTCCCCTCAATCCTTGCCTGGGGAAGGAGGAAACAATTAACAAGAAGGGAAAGTAGCCAGGAGAGGGCAGAGTCAGAAAAGCTAAGGGAGGAGAAGTCTGGAGCGTGGAGCTCATGGTCAATAGCACAAACCACGGGGAGATGGGGAAAGGATTTGGTTTTCCAGCTCCAGGCAGGATGAGCTGTGCAAAGTGTTCCAAGAGAAAGGGACCAGGGCAGCATCTCAGCCAGGTGAGCAGGGGGGAGTCCTGGTGGCAGCTGGGACTTGCACATCCCCTCAGCTGACTTCCACTGCAGGTTAACAGGGCTTGCTCGACCTACTTTCCTCATCTTGGTGCATGTCAGGATTCAGCACAGTGGCTTTTGTGGAAACAGGATGCAATTTCAGGCAAGAATGTTCCCTCAAAAGTAAATAAACATGAAACGGATAGGATGTTATGTTCTATTAACACTAATCACAGACTTCTCTGATTGTTGAATTTTCTGAACACCAGATTCCTGTCAAGGCTTTTCCTGCGCTTTCTCCTTCTTTTTCTTTTTCTTTTCCTTTTTTTTTTTTTTTTCAGCTCCATGAGATTAAAAATCTATGATGTTTCTTGTACATCAGTCAGGAAGAAATGCACGTCTTCAAGCCTTTTATATCTTCAATATCTTGAAAGTAATTTGAATTTGTGTGATGCCCTATTACAGAAGCCTTGCCATTCTGTACTTGATTTTATTTTGTCACGAATACACACAATTTTTATGGTGCCCATTTACTCAGTATGACTTTAGCATGATTTATTTTTATCTCTAGGTTATCAAAAGTCCCACCTGACATAAAAATCGCAGATACAAGAACCAGTTGCCCTTCTTCAAAATGATCATTGAATTTATTTATCTCAGTCTGTGAGATTTTGCACTTGACAGCAGGCAGAGTATATAGGAAAAGGCAGAGTATATATAGAAATTATGAGTTTGAGGTAAATACTGATAGAAAAAAGAATCAATTTTGTATCCTTGGTTAAAGGATGAGATGTGTCTCTTTTTGCAGCCTGCATTTGTTGTTCCCTGCTCCCTCAGGTATGGCAGCTGAAGGGAGATCTTCCCTCCCTTTTCAATCATTTGGGGAATTATTTACAGGCATGAATTGTCCTCCTTGATACCACTAAAAATTGACTTTCCACAGATCACATCTTTGGGATTTGAGCACCACATGAAACAGAGCCCTACAAACTTCTCTGGTTTTGCTGTATGGATATTATTATTTATGCACAGCCCAGCACCTCATGCAGTGAAAGACTTTTCTCCTATGCTCACATAACTCAGCAAATGTCACAGGAGTTTGAAAATACAGCTGATATTTAAATAAGATGGGTTAACACACAGTATAATGGACTAAAATTCTACAGAGACGGTGAAATTGCCTGCTTGCTTCTTGCAGATAGACCCAAAATTTGGAGTTCTGAGTTACAAATTCAATTTAATGCCAGTAGATGGAGCTTGACACTTCTTGGCAAGATTTCCTCACATTAGGACAGCATGGGAATTCTTATTGAAAACAGAAAAGTAATTTTTATTCTTTTCCTTTCAGCTTAATTTGCTCTTGTGGATAAGATTTGTAATGAAAGATACTGTCCAAACATCACCTGTTGAAAGGCAGGTTCAGGTACTGTGACTGTGCAGAAAAACAGAGGGGAAGCTTATTAACGCTGCTTTAAAAGCATCGTGCCTCTGAATTGTTCTGGACTGTGTTTTTTGGCATAACTTTTCACAGAGAGTCAACAGAAGTCTTGTGCTTATGTGAAACTGAGAGCAACAGGACTTAGTGTGGGGCTAAAGAAAGCATGTTCTGAAAAGCCCCACTGCTTAAGGACAGAGTTAAGCAAAGCTTTACATGCTTTACTGATCTTGGCCTTGGTTTGCCTAATTTCTTACTAACAAACACTGAATAGCATAGGAATGTTTCTCTCTTGCGAACATAGAAAATTCAGCTCTTAGTCCAAATATTTTAAATAAATCCTAATCAGAAGGGTTGTCTGTCTGAAGGTTGTCTGTCTCATCTTTTTGTCCTCAGAAATACCTCACAAAATTCGTGAAGTGCAAACTAATAACACACTTGCTCCCCCTCCAGCATTAATAAGATAACATTGAGGCTTCCATCTTGGAGTTATGAGTAGAGCAAAGTGTTCATTTTCAGTATTCCAGTGTAGGAGAGGGGAATACAGGTGCCATTACCCCTCATAAATAACAACTGTGTTAATTGTAACAACCGATCCAATAAAGATAAGTGTGATAAAGGGGGAGTGGGTTAGCTGGTGAGTGGGATCATGGAGGAGGAACATGGGGAGGAGAATCCCTGCTGTGAGGTCAGTGTGGGTGTGCAGTCACAGCCTGGCTGGGTAAAAGCTGCAGTCAGAGGCTGCAAGGGAAACCCACAGCAGGAGCTGCTGCAGCCAGAGTCAGGGAATGGTTGGAGTCAGGATGGCTGAGCTGTAAAGAGGAATAAACCAGTTCCCTTTTCATGCTGTGATAAACAAGAATTCTGTGTCTCAGCTCATTTCTACCCTCTAACAAGAGGGCTGCTGCAACATTCCAGGTGTGTTTTTCCTATAGCATGGCTGTTTCATGCTATTTTCTGGGTACATAATCCTTCACACAGGAGTAACTTAGTAGTGTTTGGTCCTCTGGACAGCAGGAGACTGATTCCAACCAGCACGGCAGCCACAGCAGCGTGGGTTATCCCTATTGCACTCTGAAACCACAGATATTCATCTTGAGTGACGTGGGGAGAGGACTCATGCCAGGCCTGAGAGCCCACAATGAAACATGCCTCAGAAATGATGAGAACTGAGGGCTGCTGTGGGAAGCTGTGTTTCACCCTGAGCCGCAGCACATGCCATTGCAATTCCAGCAATGGCGGCGGGAAGGAGGCCGCAGCAGGCCGGGGACAGGCCGCGGCAGTGGGAGGGTGGCCACCTTCTCCATGAGTCACAGCGAGCCTGCAGATAAAATGCAGTAAAACAGCTTGGCCAGGACAGTGTGAACAGACACAAGGAGAGATAAAGTCAAGTGATGCTTTGAAGGTGGTCTGGTCTTAAAATATGGTGCGGATTAGGGAGGCTGTGAGAGGGCTGAGGCCTGGCTGAGCAGGGCCTGCGTTGTTATTCCCAATTTTTTCTCCACATGAGGAAACAGGGGGGCTGTGTTCCTACAGATAATGCAGCAGTGCTGCCCTGGCCCTTCTGCCAAGGCTGTGCTGCCTTGCCTGGTGTCAATCACCTCCAGAGACAGCCCTGTGTGACACAGGGACAGTCCTGACCTCAAACGATCCCGCTGCAGCAGGACACTCTGTGGGGAACCAAAATACTTTTAAAAAAAAATTTCTTTCAACTTAACTTCTGTGAATAAGGACGGAACAACACGAAGAAATCCCAACCACTATTAAAACTTATCCCAGTGATCTTGCTTAGGGTACTCTGCAAGTGGCACCAGTGGGTGTCCTTGATACAGTTCTCTGCTTCATTTGTGAGCAACTCCACTTTCCCTTGAGCCTTGTCCTTCTCCCTTGGAAAAAAAATCACACTGGACTAAGCTCTGTCCTTTACCACTTCCTAATCTCTTCAGAGGTTATTTCCTTTCTTGGTTAGCTCACAGGAAACAATCTTAGTGTTACAGGCAAATATTCAGAAGTACATCTTTATTTTGAATTGCTCATTCAGACAGCTTCAGTGACACCGGATCATGGCCCTGCTCAGAAAACCCATTATCTCATTGTTGTTTTGGTTATCTTTTTGGGTTTAACCAGTCTCCTCATTTCTGTCACTCACCTACTCTGTGCTATTACCTACCCTTCAATCTGGTGATGGCAGGTTACATGTTTGGCAATGGGTTTCCTGCTTCTTTACTGAAGCAGTTAGGATGTCTTCAGGCTCTGCAGCAAAAATAAATGCTGACTACTCCTTTTGATGCAGAGGAATGTTACAACATAGTCCATTACCAGATGATTAGAGGAGCAGAAATAAACCTTGAGCACGAAGCTGCAGTTCCCTGCTCAAATGACACTAACCCTATTTATAGACATGGAGTAGGCAGAAAGTAGATGAGGAACCAAAACATTAGGGAAATAATTTTCTCAGGCACCACCAGGCAATGACAGCATTATCTCAGTAGTATTTAGCTTTTGATATTGGAGAGCAGGAAGGAGTGTGAAGGGCTCTGGGACAGCCTCACCAGGCTCCCGAGGAGGAGCACCATGGCTTGGAGGCAGCTGTGGAAAGGCTGAACAGGCTGAGGTGGACAAAGGTCTGAACAGAATGTGCAGTGTCTGCCTTTCCAGGGAAGTGACTGAAATTAATGACATCCTTGGTGATATTTTTAGGCCTTCTCTAATCCCTTACTCCTGAGGGCTGAATGATGAGCAGAGCAGAAATGATCATGATGGGATGGGAGAGTGCCAACATCCAGAGCTGGCAGAGGCCAGAATTGGAAGCACTGAAAGGTTGATGGATGGTACAAGATTTTAAAAGATTTGAAATTTTTAGATGAATGTATTGAAAGTCAGACACACTGAAGGGGAAGCAAGGGATTTTATTTACTGACTCTGTTCAAATGACATGGTCACATAAAACACTATCCTTGGAGGAGACAAGAGCCCCACTTCCACTGTAGTCACAGACTTGCAGAATAGAAATGAAACAAAAATTGATGGATTTATGCCAAAGATGAAAATATTTTGTACCAAAAATTACATTTAGGCCTCAGAGGGACTGACTGGGATTTGTAGTGAATTGCCATCAAATGCTTTATGAGGAGAGGTCATGAGACATACAGCAGGTTATGCTATCACACAACTCTGAGACAGTTTTCTGGGTTTTTGGTAAAGAGAGGGTTTTTACATGTTAGCTCAGAAAATTTATCAGGCTGAATGTGTCTTCCTACAAAAATGCAACAATGAGAGCAAGATTACTTTAGAGGTTGGCCTCTTTTCTTCTGAAATTACATGAAAATCATTGCTTGAAAGGTATAACATGGGATAGGTAATTTGGAATCTATTTCCTTTGGTTTCAGTGGTATTATTCAGGGTTTATGTAGACTTAAGTAACAATAATCTGCAGCCTGGCCATAACACCTATTTCACACAGTTATAGAGGAATTAGCCTTCCTCAGGAATTCTTGTTGCTACAAATCAGCCAAAGCCAGGGTCTACACAGGGAAAAGGAAAAAAAATTGAAGAGAGAGGTGGGGAAAGAACCAGATCATTTATTTCAAGAAGAGAAATTAATTCATTGAAAGAAAGAGGTTTAGTTCTAGTAGTGAAAATGAGTAATGAATCATCATAAAACTGAACAGGAAACTACTGTGAGAATGGCACATGCAGAATGAAGCTGGAAAATTAAGACCAGACTGGGAATTTAAACTCCAAGATCTCACCAAGGTAGTAACCACAGGAGTAATTTGCCAAGCAAGGTCGTTAAGGAAGGGAAGCTTGGATAACCTGTGGGGAAGACAGATGTTCTGTACTTGAGAGAGTGGATTTAAGGTTTTACTGGCACTTCAGGAATACGGAGAGGAGATAAATGTAAAAGGCTTGTTGGACCCGGGACACTTTTCCTTTTCCTGTCCAGCAACGCCTGTTCAGCTCCTGCCTCTGATGTGCTGTTCCAAAGACAAGCACAGGTCAGGGGAGGACAGTTCAGTCAGGGAGGGGAGCACAGCCAAGTGAGGTCTCAGTGGAAACCCACTGAAGGGAAGAGAAGAAAGCAAGTTGTGTCAGAGAGGGGTTGAAATTGATTTGTCATTGTGCTGCAATTAGGTAACACTCTCTCCAAATTAAGGATGCAGCATATAAAAAATGTCAATAGCTAAAACCTGTCACCTGGACAGTTTCTTTCCAAGAACAGGGACAGGGAAGGAGCTTTTTTCCCTCCCTTCCTTTGGCAGTTCCTAAAAATGTTCTTAATGAGGGGTTCAAATGGGTTATGGACAGAGTGAAAGATGCTCAGTCAGATAATTACATTCTTCGTAAACCCATTAACTGAAAGTTGGAGGGAGGTGGAAGGCAGATGACAGCAGTGGCCATGTCCCGTGACAGGTAGGAGAGGAAAAAGCAAGGAATACCAAGTGGAATTTGCCAGAATAAACCCTGTGATCCTGTTGTGTGGGAATGTGCTGAATTCAGCACCAAGAACAAAGCAGTGAAATTTGTCCCAGCAGCTCTCTGTGCCATGGGGGAAGGCAAAGAGCCCAGGGAGGTGTAAATCCCTGGGAGATCTGTGTGGGGAAGCCAAGAGCAGTGCTGAAGGAAGCTGCTGAACCTGACAGTCAGGACAAGCCACAAGCTTTGAACTCTGCAGGTCCCCAAAGGTGAGAAACTCAAAGGTATCGTGCAGTGGTGGTCATGAAGAACCATCACAAAAAGAGAGATTTAGGTCAAAGGGAACAGAAAAATAACTTTCTTTCTTTTCTTTTTATTTGCTTCTTCTTGTTTCTTAAGGGAAGTTCTTGTCTGCAGTGGCTCCCTAGTGAAAGGGAAAACTGCAGGGTCTAGAACTCACCTGCACTGCCTGATGAGGCAATCAACATCGTCCCCAAACTACAAATTCAACCTGTTGCTATTATTATTGGTCACTTCACAGGAATATTTTGTGTCTGAAGCCCCAGAGAGCAATCATCTCTAAAGAAGCCCTAAAGAGCTGTTTCCATACTACCCCATGACTAGGAGCTGATATTTAACAACAACTTTTGCCCAATTTTTATTTTGACTTCATAAGGTTTGTAATTTTTTTTTAATCCCCCGCTGAGAAAACAGTCATATCCTTTAGTCTCCCTACAGTCTTCTTTCTTCTGCTTTTCTGGACAGCAGACCAGGACCAATTTATCAATTTCTGTTTCATATTTTTAGGGGAACTAACTACAACTTTCGTACTGATCACTTTTAGCCTATGATCTCCTTCACACTTGTCCTGTGAAATGGACATTTCTGTGTCCACCTGTTTGTTTGGTGCAGAAGAAGCCATAAAAGATGCAAACATTCTCTGAGACACCAAATTTCACATTTTTCTTTTAGTTTTACCCTCATGGAAATTCAGGACAGCAGGCTGGGGATAGCATTAGGCTGCTCCTTTTCCAGTTAAAGCTCTCGCTACCAAGACTTAGCAAATAAGACTTGAAGCTCTGGGATTCTCTTTTTTTTTCCCAGATGTCTTCCCTACCTATTTTCTCACCCATCCCTAAATACTATGGGAAGAGTCATCATTATTTCTTGCTGTTCTTGGTGTCTTATACAGATTCCTGCTTAGATTTCTCAGGCCACAAATCAGTTTTAAATCTCCATCTCAAAAGACCAATAAATCTACTATTTTGTGCATTCTGGCTCTCATTTCTCCTCATGGGCTTTCTTGCTATTTTCACTCCATTTTATACTTCCCATCAAAGCTGTTCCCATCGTGTCCTCCTTTTTGCCTCTCTTCCAGGTTTGCCTCCTCATTCTCTGCTCGTTTTAAATAAATTTTTCCTTATAACACACTTCTTTCAGCTAAGCTTTCAATGATGATCCCACCCACACACCTTAATCAAAGCCCCATTGAAGACTGTAGAAAGGTTTTAATGGATTTTGGATCATGCATTAGAAGTGGTGGTCCCTGAGGCTGCCTTTGTGATCCAGCCTGTGAAACAAAGTTGAGGAATATTTAGTGAATCTGAGTTAGTTTTCTTCCTGAAAACGAAATTTTTGGTGTGTTTAAAGTACACCCGCTATTTAACTCCATGTAACTGGATGTATTTGTTAATTTAATCTGAAAAGGAATAAATCTTGGGTAATGTTCGAACCCAGAGATTGTCTAAATAAGGAAAGGATTGAAAAGAAAGGAAAACACCAGGAAAGTAAGGGATTGAGAGCTTCCTGGAGACAAGAAGCAGGTATAGCCAAATGCTGGAGCTGAGGATTATTTAAAATTCCTTTGACCAGTGTACTTCTTTGTGAGATGGATCAAATACTGTTTCTATTAGATGACAGGGGTTCATTTCCTTTCCTTAGATAAACACTTTAAGGTGCCAGACTCCTCTGTAAGATGATAAATGACTTCCTAGACGTCATCATAAAGGAAGTTGTTCCTTATAACTGTTCTAAATCTGTTACATATCAAATTTCCTGTGCATGGCTGCCACTCTGCGACGCCTTCCAAACTGTATTTCACAAATGCACAGTGTGTCTTGTAACACCAAGACACTCATTTTCCAGCTCCATCTTTGGCCCTGTTCTCAAAACACAGGAGGTCATGGATTGGATTTAAAAGTTAGCATAACACAACCTGCCTACCTTGAATTACAAAAAATACACAATCTGGAGGAGTGATTTATGGATTTCTAAGTACAGATAGGACTGCTCTGTTTCAGTTCAGCCTGGTGAAGCTGAGAGCAGCTGAAATCTGCTTATTTCAGTGATAGGAAATTCAGGAAGAAGGTTATTGCCCTCTTTGTTTTGGAAAATGTGGATAGTGGTTTATATGTCCTACTGGAAACAACAATAGAATCTGAGGTTGTTCTTGTGCTCATGCACTTTCAGATTGCCTGATAGACCAATAAATATCCTGCCAGGCCTTTTGGGCCTTCATCCATTTCCACTGGCAATAAATTGTTAAAATAAGCCTCTCTTTTTGTGGCACTTGACATTTGAAACCAAGTGCTCATCATCAGAGCATGTATTGTTATCAAATTAATTCCTCTGTTGTCATAAAAGAAAGTTGCAGAGTCATAGAAGAGCAGAGAAATTGTGGGAATTATATAAGCAGAGGTATAAATACCTGAAGTTTGTGGTTGTTCATCACCAGATACTCTTTATGTTGAGATTTGAAGCATGTGTCTGAAAAATGCCTCTTTTTAATTGAATATTTTTCTTAATTCCTGGTCTCGAGACTCATGAGAGACCCTTGTTTCCTTGACACTGGTTCGAGCCCCAGACAGTTTTTTTTCCTGTCACTGGATCTGTGTGCCTGACAATATCCTTGGGTGCTCCTTGGGCCAAGACTCAGGTGGACTTCAGGTGCCTCAAATTTCCATCACCAAAAATTCCTGAAAGACAAACACAACCCATGTGACCTTATCTTCCAACTCCCAAATTATCCCAGTTTTCATAGAGCCCTGCTCTTGGTCTGATCCTGTCACCCCCTTATCAAACAACACAGCTTTTTAAAACTGCTTTCCCCATTAACGAGTTCACACGCAATTAATCCAAAGCACTGAGACTTAAACATGTAGAGACCTGAGGCACAGAGGCAATCCCATGGAAGGCAGAAACTGGAGTTACTTGCATTACATAAATGTTGGGAGAACGCTTCAGAACAGCTGGAACAGCAACAAACGGGTGTGGGATGGTGAATAAAAGCACAAGTCCTTGACATATATATTTGTGTTGTGGCTTTTGTTTTAGCTTTAGGGATGTTTGGAAGGTGGTCCTTCCACTGCTTGGCCTTCCAGTGACAAATCTGAAGGTCTTAGAAAATAATAGTTCAAGTTGTTCCAGGCTGGTGCTTATTAAGCCACCTTTGAAACACTAAAGATATTAAATCCCAATCTGGTTCGCTCAGGAAAACTTGAGCAAAGAAAAAAGCGAGTTTGTGCAGAAAAACGCTGAGCAGTGCTGGGATCTGCCCCAGGCTATTATGAAGCCATTGAACAGGAGGGCTGAGAATCACCCCTCTGAAATAAAACAGTGCAGTCAAGGCACTTGTCCTTGCACTGTAGAGACCATATTTTAACATGAGGATACCTGCAGGGATACATGCAACAGCCCCAGGTTTAGCCTGACACAGATGAAACCAGCTCCAGCACTTTCATGCATCTCCCATCTCGAGGAGAAGCATTAATTTTTCTGCACATACTATTTTACTAAAGGCCTCAGCAGAGAGAAAAAGACAAATGTATGATTCATATTCTAAAGAGTGTTATCAGCCTTTTGATCTACGAGTGAACTTTTGAGAGGTAAATTGCAATTGCATCTCTATAAATGCCAGCTTGTCTATTATCAGAATGGGATTTTTAGTTGTTTTGGTGACTTCAGTTTCCCTAGCAGAGGAAAGAAAATGATTACCCAATTCACATGGAAAATGGGCAGCTTCAGCATTTCTTCAGTGAGAATTCAATTCCCTGGAAAAATTCTTAGGCTCAGTTTGTGTGGACAGTTTATGACACTGACTTAGCAAAGCTGTCCCTTCAAATCCTTACTTTATTGGAGAGAATAAAATACCCATGGCTCAGTATCAGGTGGTACAACTGATGGTACAACAACTCATTTTCCAGTGAGTGAGGATCAATTCCTTTGTTCCTGCACTCTCTTAGTCTGCAGGACACTGCCAGAACGTACATTCTCAGGCAGAACAAAGGTATTTGAATACAGATATTTGACCTGAGCATAACAGTATCCATCAGAGTCCTCAATGCTTCAATCACCTGAAGAGATTGGTGGCTGTAAGATCTGTTTTCTTGTGAATCATCACTTGGATGATGAAAGATCAGGGGACAGCTCCACTGACATGCAATGTTTGTAATGATGTTACTGCAGCCAGTAATTATTTGCTGCATTTATTTATTTTCCTTAGTCTGTCAGCCTTCAGAGAGGTGATTAGTATTGCTTTAGAAATCCTGGCCTCTTTTAGATTTACTAGAGAAAAATCCTTTTTTATTCCATCCCTCCTGCTGTACCTCCAGCATGTCCCTGAGAAGATCCTGCTTTCCTCCTTCCAGTTTAACAGGGCTGCCACTGGCTTGGTTCTTCATACTGAAGACATCCTCAACATCAATTTTCACTTGATTTTCACATCATTTAGAGAGCCTAAAAATGTCGAGGTGTCTGAGAGTGCAGTCAGGACCCTGTGATTAAGGCTGGCTCTATATTTCTCCATTTTCACACTGAATGGGCAGTATTTCAGCACTGCCCTTTCTATTTTGATCATAAGCCTCCTGTTAGAGGCAATTTCTCTGGGCTGGAGTAGAATAGTGACTCCTTATCTCTGCAGCTCCTGGGATGAGACAGTATTAGCTGAGGACTTTTTTTTTTCTTACACCATAATAACTCCAAAAGATTTACTTTGATTTGCATGTTTTTAAGATCTGGCCGTCCCCATCAAAGATTCCTCTGGTGATGGATTGTAGCCCCGGGCTCAGCACAGAAAGTGCAGAAAATGCCTTTCCCCGAGAAGCTGTCAAGGAAAACTCTCCTTAATGTGACCTCGCCTGGGAGCCTGGATGTACTCCAGCACAGGGGAGCCCTTTGAATCTAAAATGTATATAAACACGAGTACACAAATCCAGTAGCAATACAGGGCTGAAAGAAATGTCAGGACATTGTCTTTGCACTAAGAGCTCCGGAGAAGGACGGCTTCTCGTGGCTGCTCTGCCTAAAATGGGAAGCAGAGAGCAAGAAAAGCACTTTGGAAGGAGGCACCACGACTGGCTGGAGCCTCGGGTGGGTGATGGAGCACCAGGGATGCTGACAACCCACGGGGCAAGCCGAGAGGCTGCCTCCTGCTGCATCCCATCTGATAGGGCTGGCTTGAAAACATCCTTGGTTTTCAGAGCTGGAGATAAGGCCTCTTATTTATGAGAGTGCGAATTCCTCTGGCATGGAGGGGAAGCACCTCGGCGTCTGCCCTGAAAGGCATCGAGGTCTCTCTCAGTGCCCTGAGAGGGATTGAATACAAACATCTGCTAAGTCTGCTGCCATGAGAAATCCATCTGGGCTCCTACCTTCCCTTCTTGTGTGCCCACACAGAAAACACACTCCACGTTTAAGCAGAGCGTTTTACTCAACACCAAACAGGATGTAAAATAATAACACTTAGAAGGAAAAAAAAAAATATATTAAAAAATCGACATTTCCGGCTGGCTTTATTCACCGACAGCTCTCCCGCACTGCAAAATGCATCAAATACTTCCCCTTTGAAAAACGATGTAGATAATGGCTGACTATTAGCACTAATTGTACCCTGTAATGTTTGGGAAAACTCAAAAGCGACTGGAAGAACAGCCAAGAAAAGCTGAGAAATCACTGCAACAATTGATTTAATGAAGTGATAAGGTGTATGTTATACTCTCTGCTTGCAAGTGAAAAGACACCTCTGCTGGTTTTGATTTGTTGCCAGGAGTAATAAAAGATACAACAGCTAAGGAAATACAAAAGCAATCAAGAATGCAACCTATCTTCATGATCGTTTTCCTGAAATAAAACACCTTGGGAAATACAGAAGCACCAGGCTCAAAGTAAAAAAAAAACCAACCCCCAACTTCTGCATTGGTTTAGATATTGCTGCATGCAGAAAAAGGAATGGGAAATGATTTTTCCATACATGGTTATAAATTGCATCATTTAAAATCATTTGACTAAAATCACATGATGGAAATTAAGGATGGTGACAAAATTTGAGCCCCAGACACTAAAACCCAGGAACGTTAACAGAAATTGATTTATTTATTTCCCCGTGACAGAGATGAATGATCCCAGAAATTGTAGCTGTACTTCTTGCCTGTTCAGCTTCCCTGTTTTCAAAGTTCACTATTAGTTTTACCAAAAAAGGCACTTCAAACTCCCAAACTTTTTGATTATGCAGGTGTTTTTTCTAGCCTAGTTCTGGGGAGAGTGCCCTTTAGATTGAATATTATTTGTATTCTTTATTCTTTTTGACTTATTTCCCACAAAGAAGAACTCACAGCACTCCTGGAGATAATTTTGCAACATTCAGTTTGCAAATTCTGCCACATGAAAAATCAATTCTAATATGTTTTCAGGCATCTTCCTTTGCTTCTTTTCACACCAGGCCCTAAAATCTCACAGTAGGCCTTGCCACTAAGCCAGAAAAAGCAGTTATAGCATTTTTAGTCATTAATTATTTGGCTCATTCAAGTCCTTATATAAAATCCCTGTTTGTAGGAATTGCATCCAAAAGTTCATGCGCCTGAAAGGTTATTAAATATTAATATTGGGAAAAGGAAGACTGTTCTCCCCTCTTCCTCTTCTGAATTCCTCTTGTGATTTACTGCTTTCTGTAGACCCAAATGTAAATCGTGTCACAGCAAATAAGTGTTTAGTGTCTGTGAAGTTTATACTATTTGGGTTCTTAAGTCTGAGTTATAATGCATATAAATTAGTGGCCAGTGAGTGTTGTTTAATTATCTGGAAGCCTTGTCACTGACAAAGTGACCTGTGCTGCCTTTCTTGCCAGGGGGAATTGAAGCTGTTATGCTAAAGTCTGGACAATTTGATGTAAATATTTACCCTCTCAATAAAGAGGTGTTAAAGCTAATTCGGCCTCAGGATGTTAACTCCTGGTGATCACACCGGTCCCCCACGGGAAGCCAACTTCAACTTCCACAGGGAAGCTTCAGATCCTGCTGTAGTAAACGAAAAGATGCTCATACAAGGTGATGATAAGAAGTTTGGGCTTGATCATGAGCGTATCCTTTTCCTTAGGCCACTAGGAAAAGCCTAAGGGGACACTGGAGAGGTAAACCTTAATGTCATTGGGCAGTGAGCAGGGATGAACTCACACCTTCCTTTAGAAGCACAGGCTTGTCCTCAAAGCTTTTTCTTTTTTCAATAAAGAAAGTGGGGAACAGAGGAATTCATTTTGCCTCCACTAGATTACAATATTTATCTGTGTATTTGCCGTCTGATGCAGATCCAGGACCAACACTCTCAAGATGGGGAAAGGATAAGGGGGAGGATATTTTCTCTTTGCTTTCAGGACAGAAACGTAGACAGAATTAAAGCAGATCTGCTGAGCTTCAGTTGTTTTCAAGTCCTTCCAAGAGAGGGATACCCCAGTTTCCAATTTCATCTTCCTAAAGCAATGATACTTGCAGAGAATTATAGTGAGCCTTTCCCTAGGATTTTTGCTAGCATCCAGCAGTAACTTGAGAAAGAAATGACCTGGCAATGCCTATGCGTTTGGAAGGCCAGAAACTGCTTTGCATGGATTTAGAACCACTCAGACAACAAGGTGGCTGGCTCCACACACCCCAGGACTGCCACTTGCTGGTCATACAGCGCAGAAGGGTCTGCTCCAATTCCAGGTAAACACAGCAACAAATGACAATAAAGGAGCAGGGACAGCTTTTTAGCCTATGTTGAGAAAATACACCAGATTCTTGATTTGGTTCGTGTTTGTCCCAAAAGTGGAAGATGAAGAATGTACTCAGTAGAAATTTGGGTTTAGGGGTTAATTTTTTGCTCCCTCGTTAATTTTGCGACACAAAATGCGCTTTTCACAAGACATCAAAATCATAAATTGGCATGAGCAGGGACAAGTTAATTTAGCTCTCAGAGGCTCTGGCTCCACATGTCTCAGGCTCTCCATTCTGTGACACTCTCTCTCTCCCTTTTCCCTCGCTGTTATCTCCCTTCTGTCTCTTGTCGGCCGCAGAAGGGAAACCAAAGGCTCCGACCACCCACGGGGCCTCCTCGGCAGCTGTAAAACAAAAGGTGCCAAGAGCCAAAAAATGCCTTTTCTCCAGCACTGCCATCTCCTGGGGCTGGGCCTTGCCTTGGCATGGGGGACCAGGTCTGATGGCAGACAGGGAATTTCTTAGAAAATGCAGAAGGGAAACGTCCTTGCGGTGCTTCCCTCAGCCTGGGTGTTTCCTCTGGGGAATTTGCTACCCTGTGGGATGTACAAAAAGAGGATTTGGGGGGGGGCTGGGGGATGTGTGTGGGTTTGCTCTCTTTCAAGGCCCAAATGACTCGGGTTGAGCTCTTTATGGGAAAACAGCCGTGGCCCACCTTGGCTTTTATGGGAGAGGAAGAATGTGAATCAAAAATTAAATTCACATAACTGTGTGGGTGGCCTCCCCTGCTATGCAGAATATCTTTGTGTACACTCATGTCTGCCATGACTTTGAGAAAAAACCCTTTTACTTGTATGGCAACAAACCCCTAAGTCAGAGTGTTTACGTTCCTGAGCTCTATATCATATTTCCTGACAGAGTTAATGAAACAAATTAAGCAAAACTCCACACAGATTCCTGCGTTCACAGAAAACTTCGCAGAATTCTTGCAGCTCCTGCTTGTGGTGGTGGCTGAGTGTGCTGAGCCTCATTTTTCCATTTGCTAAAAAATCATAAGCTGCCTGGCCTAGTCTTGATATTTTTTATCTTGAGGAAAGGAGGATTAGGTTGAAATACTCTTTAAAACTACATCCCACTTCTTTCAGCTGCTCCAAAGTCAGTTTTCAGAGTGACCCAAAGGATTGGTCAGCTTCATGGGGACCTGACATGTGTTTAAAGTTAAGAAAATGATTGATGGCAGGGTACTGTGAACACACATTCTCCTGCCTTGGGTCGTCAGGCAAACATTGAATCACTCAATTCATTCAATGAGAAAGCTGCAAAAGCATAAATATACAAGAGTTTGCCACGCTGGGTTATTAATGTGGTGTCCTCCAAAGAGATATCATCAGGTCTTAGGCATGCCAGGGAAACGTGTACAGCAGAGCTCATTCACTGGGAACAGGGCTGCACTTCTTCACTTATTTGATATTTCTGACCTGTTTCAAAAGTCAAACCAATGAAGTATCCAGATTTGCAACTAAAGAAAAAGGTTTTTATGAGATACAAGTGGATCTTGACTTTCAAGCTGGTTTTTCACACCCATTTAATGCAGCTTTAGACTGGTTACATATTCACTTTTTGAGGCAAGGCACCACGGAAGAAATTCCAGCATAGAAAAGGAAAAATGTTGCTCAGGAGAAACATCCACATTTACCTAATCATCCTTCTGCAGCCAAAATTTTCTTCAGGAAGGGGCCTCAGGAAGTTCTTCACCCATGGAGTCCTGTTGACTGTAATGGAACGGGCAGATATGAGTAACCAACCCCAGAGTGTAAAGCCAGCTCAGAAATCCACCCTTTACTATCAAAATTCTTTACTTTTTCATTTAACAGTTTCATATTCATGCAGATTTCCTAAGGTATAAAAATTTTCAATATTAAAACTATGTATGTAAATTAAGATTAAGCCATCAATTGTATACATATACTATGATGAATATGCTATACTATTCTTTAAAAAAAAATAATGGTTTAGATAAAATGGGAGTTGAATATTTGGATCTTAAAATATTTTCAACAATGCCTTACCCCAGTTTTCTGTTGATATGTTTATGTATATATTCATGGCTTAATTTACTTTGTAAAAGTTGAATTTTGCCACATAGCTACTCTTACTCCAAATTCTCCAATCTTAGTCTAACAAAAAATTACCACTCTGCTGAAAATTTGTTGAAAACACTGACCAATATAAAACAACAAGAATATCCTGTCTTTTAAAAATATTCCTCTAAAATCAACCTGCATCTCACAAAAAAAGAGAAACAATTGGATTCTAAACTATGCATAGTTCTAAAAGCTTACTCTCAAGCATCCATTTTTAGAAATACAGAACAATTCCTCCAGCTTTTTTAAATAGCTGAGACTTAATATGCCATAAAAATATACTGTAAATATTTCTGTTGCTGGAATGGTGTCTCTGTTACCACAAGGAGTTGCTAGGATATTATCTGTGTCAGGAAGTTTGTTGTGCCTTCATAAAGGAAAACTAACAGTCATTTTGATGCATTATGCAAATAATATCCTGTTTTCTCAACAGATTCCTTTGCAGCAATCAAAAAAAAAAAAAAAAAAAAAAAAAAAAAAAAAAAAAAAAAAATACCCCCCCCCCCGCCCCCCCTTTCCTCTTNGCTTCCACCCTCTGAGCAGATTTCTGTACTCTGCTGTCAGCTTCCCTGCAAGGAATAATTCCATTTCTCCTACAGTGATTGCAGTAGTAAATAAACCTGTGCCTAATTAAATTTAATGCTTGAGATCATACCACAGACACATCTCAGCCTTTCGAACTCAGAAACAAGAAAAATGTTTAAAATGTTTAAAACAAATCATTTTTGTCATCAACATTATGTATAGAAATGGCTGCTAAACTGGCACCTCTGTTTCACTGATGATTATTAAGTGTGATGTGTTTGAGGGAGGAGTAAAGTGATGAAGTTCATCACTGTAAAAGTGAAATTTGGTTGCAAAACTTTCCTGGCCTCCTTTTTTCTGATACCTTAGGAGAACCTGTGATAGAATTAAACACTATTAGAGTATAACAAAAAGAGGAAGTTGTTTCCTCTTTAAGGCACAATTTATGCTTGACTTGTCTTTGAAGTTCCCAAGGTGGTTTTATTGGGTTTTTTTTTAATATCTGCAGGAAATCACTTCAGCGTAGCTTAACTCCAGGCAAGTCACAACTTTGCTGTGCTGAGTTGCTGCTTATTTAGGTGCTGATTTAAAAGGTCCTTTAATTCCTCCCTCATTCCTGTCCATTATTTTGTCCTTTGTTTGAACAAGGACTGAGTGGAGGTCAAAGCCTCCAAATTATGGCTACAATTCCTTGTCAGAGAAAACAGGAACGCTGGCCTTTGATTAAATGTATAGAATATAAACTGTAGGCTCCAAATCCAGCCAGATGTACTTCAGTTTTCTGGAGCTTAGCAAGCCTTTAAGCTGGTGTTAATAGTTTGCACTGCTTGGTGGTGGCCAGAAGTGCACCAGAACATTCAGTGCCTTGTTCGTGACCCAGCAGGGCGAGGAAATGTCAGTGTGATGGTGAGAAGCTCTCGGGAGATCTGCAGCGTGAATTCCAGGCAAAAGTTATTCAAACAAGCATGAAGGGGATTTGGCACAATCTGTTTCAGTTTGACTCGTCACTGGTTTGGGTTTTTGACCACCACTGAGAAACTGAAAGGATGGAAGGAAGTGTTTTCCTGAGAAAATCAAAATGGAACCTGTGGTAAGCTTGATTTTACCCAGCACTGGATTTAAGGCTGAGCAGTGGCATGG
Source organism: Hippolais icterina (assembly GCA_013400075.1). Taxonomy (NCBI): domain Eukaryota; kingdom Metazoa; phylum Chordata; class Aves; order Passeriformes; family Sylviidae; genus Hippolais; species Hippolais icterina. The sequence continues at coordinate 110,394 of VWYN01008884.1, read as the reverse complement.
TGGACTCATTATATTTGTTCTTTAGACAAAAGGAATTATGAAGAAAAATTAGACATCTTCATAAGATTTTGTCTTAACTATGTAACAGCAATAGTTGTTGCAGAGTTAAGAAAAAAAATCCTGAATCAAAACATATGTCCTAAATGGTTTCCAGTTTAATGTCAGGTGTAGAATATTCCCATGTAGAATATTATTCCCATGTTTTGGCAATATATGACTAATATTGATTGGTAAACCAGAATTATTTGGGTTTTAAAGCCACTGAGCAGGACCCCCTTCAGCAATGAAATAAAGTTAAGGATGAAAAATAGAGAGATTAATTATTACTTCATCAAAGGAAAAACACTCTAAATTTATTTACCATTTATATCGCTGATATATTTGCAAAAAAAAAGTTAAGTATGGAGTATTTATTTTAAAATATGCATAGGAATAAGGATGGAACTCTGAAGCACTCACAGGTCTACAAAGCTATTTTTCTTCCATTCAACTCTTAAATTTTAGTGAGCGGGTAGCAGGATTGGATAACATACACATGCTGCTGTATTTAAGCAAACTATTGAATCACAGACAGGGAAATGAAGTATAAAAATAGATATTTACTATAATACAGATGGAAAAACAGTTCACATTTGCAAAGCAGTTTGAACAGTACACATGACCACACCATTACTGCAGCACAGTTCACACAGCGTATAACTAATTTTAGCTGAGAATATTACAGACAACGATGATTTTCTAAGCCCCAAGGTTTTTAATGAAATCATTTAACTTGAAGAGTTTGAGAACAGAATGTATTTTGAAGGATTGAAGTGAGGCAATAATAAGATCATGCTGATTATGATTTTCAGGGAGTCCAAGCATTTCATCACTGCTAATTCCCACACAGTATCACCCATTACTTTTAAATAAATGGCCTCCTTTTCATGATGTAAGGAATGAAAAATAGAGGAATAACTTGGGGTTTTCTTCAGCTCTCCTGACAAATAGAGGTGCATTTCATCTGTTTACCATTTAGCTGCTCTCAGCAATTACTAAATACCAGCCCCCAGCTCTGTTTACCTGATATTCTCCTTCTACCAAGCATCTTAATCTTAGTTTAAAATGTGTGAAATCTTAATCTGAATCTTCCCATTTCTCTAAATGGCTGAAACAATGTCCCAGTTTCTGGTGATACCAATTCCCATTAAAACAAAAAACAAAACTCAGACATCTGCTGAGGGGTAGAAGGACCTGACTGACCTTTTTGTAGTGGAAGCTGTGTTGATCCTTTCTGAAAATGAGAATCCACTTGGAGAGCAAAGAGTGTCAGCAAAAAACTTGGGTTTGTTTTGGTACAGTGTCTGCAGCACAGTGAGAGGGACTGCAGCTCATCATCAGATTAGAAAATTTCCAAAACACAGCTCTGTGCAGTCTTTTTAAATTAAGTAGATACACATTCTCATTTCCTCAGGGAAATGCACTTAAAAGGAGGTCTCTTTGCAGTGGGAAGAGAAGGGCAATTTCTAAGGCTCAGAAGAAGGAGAGGAGGGAACGACAACTGCCACCTAAGCTTGAAATGGAATTTTCCTGTGTGGAAGTTTGCTGTTGGATTTGTTGAATCACAGGTTTCTGCTTTTGAGAGAAAGGATTGGCTGTGGGGTAAAAACTTCTATATTTATGGGGTGATTTGAATACAGATTCAGTGCCAGAATCTCCTTCTGCCCCCACTGGTATGTTTAAGAGTGAACAACAGGGACTAAATGCAGGAATCCATACCTGGACAACAGTTCTGCCAACATTTTAACTTCAGTAAGGAATCCAGACTGGCAATTTTATCTGTCATCGATGTAAAGTCAAAATCTGAGCTGTGTAAAGTTCCGATAGCAAAATACAAAAAGAGATTAACTTTTTCTATTTTACATTTTCTCACTGTCTAAAGAGGCAGACTTACAAAAAAAAACCCCAAAAAATCCTAAAAAAAAAGTTTAGTAGCATTGGTGAACTTGGATGAGGTTTAGAATTCCAAAGCTGGCTTGTCTTCCAGGCTTGGGAAAAAGGGAAAAAAGGTGCAAACCAAACTCAGTCCTGACCAGGAGATGTAAAACAGCCTCATGCCAGAGACTCTGCCTGAGTTCCCCCTGTTCCCGGTCCTGCATGTAGATAAATATACTTTGTTAGAGGCCCATGCACCACAGAATTCCAAATCCAGCTAGGCAAGACACAGGAAGAAAGCAAAACTCCTTGTTTTACACATGGGGAGTGGAAGCCCAGCTAAAAACCTGCTAAGCTCATTCAGAACCTTGTGCTGCCCCTGAGAAGTGAACTCCGTTTTCCAGAGTCTTTCTCCAAAGCACCTTCCTAGAGCTCCACTCATTTTTCAAAACTGAGAATACTTTTATTGACAGATGGCAGTGATGGTGCCCAAACATGATTGGGGTTTCTGAGAAGGTTCAATCTAAGCAGCCCAAGAATAGAGAAAGATACAGGCACAGAGAGATAATAAAGTGAATCATGCATTATGTGAATAACAGGAATTAGGTCCTTTGAGTACAACTACCCTGCTGTCCTTTTTCCCTGCAGCTTTTGCTGTACTTTTGGGATTCCTTGGAAGACCAAGACATCAAAACTCCCATGGACCAGCACTTCAAGGACAGCATAAAAGTCTTGAGTAGCCTGAGCACAAAAAAGGCCGGGTTTCTTACAGTTTCATTCTGAATACTGACCATATTTTACACCCACTTCCTACAGATTTGACTACCTTAATTCTGCCCATTTATACTGTAAGGCAGCTCCTTCATATGCACTGTTTTCTGGGACCTGGGTGTTTTCAAAGCACAGCTCATCTTATGTGGCAGAAGTCATGAAAGCTTTTATTTTAATGCCCTTGGTTAAAGGTCTTAAAACTGGTCAGTCAAGCCTATTGCTTGCCTTGAATTTAGAAATGCTTCTGGACTTTCAAGAGTATCCCTTAATTATCAGCTGCTGTTAATGACAGAAGAAACACTTTTGGCCAGGGTGATGCAGGGTCCTCCCCTGCATGTGGTGGAGCTCCACAGTGAGGGTAAAATTCACCTCCTTGCACATCTCCCCATCCCCTGGTGAGTTCCCAAGCAGCTGGGGACCATCCTGAATGTCACAGTGCTCCAGACAAAGTTCAGGGGGCATGTCTGGGATGTTGATCCTTCTCTAATTTACATGTGTCTTGGTTTGGAAAGACAGGTATCAGCCAGGGAAAGCTGGAGCTTCCCTTGGAATGGAGAATGTAAACCCCTCCCTCCAAATTACTGTAATTTTGCAATTAGGGGCTTTCAGGCAAAGATATGGGAATAGGAATGACAGTTCTTTACTAGGAATATTAAAAAATACAAATGTAGTAGTACAGAAAAAAACAAGCAAACAAACAAAATTCCTAGAACCACTGGCAGAGTCAGAACACAACCTGATACTCTGTTGGTCAGGGTGTTGGGAGCAGTCCCAATAAATCCTTCTGCAGTGGCAGATGTGGTTCTGATGGAGCAGAGATGATCCTGTAGAAGGGTCCAGTGGTGATGAGATGGGTCTGGTGTTCCTCTGGCAATCCAGTGCACACAGGCTGCCCTGGTGTTCTGAATCTCAGGTTTTATCCAGGTGGGAATGCTGGGCTCCTCCCCCTGGGTGGAGCATCTCCCCATGGGATGATGGAATTGTATCAGCCCTGCAGTGAGCCTGGATGGCCATGGACAGCAGATATCCCCTGGAGGGAGGATGGGTGGTGGGAGAGATAAAGAAACACTGCCCCAGCTGGTTTTGACAGAAGATATCCCCCCAGAGTTATGAGGGATGGGTCCTGGAAGAGATAAAGAAATGCTGCCCCAGCTGGTTTTGACAGCTGCCCACTAACAGAAGGCACCCACCCCCTCCCCTGGAGTTATGAGGAATGGGTTATACAAGAGATAAAGAAAAAAACACCTCCCCACCCAATTTCAAGAGATGGCAAACAGAATTCACATTTTTGGTTACATATTGCAACCCAAGACAACATGCAGTGCTCTGCATGCCTTTATGCACATGTTGGGGGGAGGGTGTGCTATAAGACACTCTCCACTGTTCTCACTTCTCCCACCGGCAAGAGAGGAGGGAGCAGGCACATGGCAGATGGCAGTCCTGTGGTTGAACACTGCTGAAGGGCATTTGGGTAAGGCAGTGGTAAATGGGGTATAGAAATCCAAGGAAAAGCTGTCTTTCTACCTCAGAGTCCACCCCTGGATGAATCCCGCTCGTGCCACTGACTCACACGGCCAGGCAGAGGCTCTGCAGGCAGAAAATGAGAAAGAAGAGACCTCAGAAGGAAATGTCAGCGTAGTCATTTTCTCATAGGACTCTTCCTGGCAGCTGGAGACGGTGGCTGTGTGACAACACGTTGGAGTTTTGAAGGGGGATTCCTCCGGAACGGAAGCGTCCTCAGAAGGACAATTTCCCTGACTGTGCTCAGTCCTGTGGGAAACTCTTACCCTATGACGAGTTCTTCTAAACTAGATGGGATTTATATTTATTCTTAAGTTGTCTTTTATTTTTGGCAACTCCCCCACTGCTGGCTTGACATCTCAGAAACGAGACCCTTCAGATTCTCAGAAGCCAGAAATGCTGCTGACAAAACTAATTCAGAACTGTCCTCATCAGCTCTACTCACTTGATAACGTTTTCTTTCCATTCAGTTATTCCCTCTTCTGCTAATTCTGGAAAAGTTTTGGTGCACATAAAAGTAATTAGGACCATGTTGCTGGACATACATAATCCAAATTAAGAGAAGAAAAGACTCATCTGCTTAACCTGATTCTGTTTCTAGTTCATGAGGTTTGGATTTTGCATGGTGAGACTTAGAGACGGGTGCTGAATAAACCTTTTAAAGCAAGCAAAATTTGGGGATATAATTCTGAATGTATTTTGTTATTTGGGGGTACCTTAGATTTGTGTCTAGAAGATTTTATTCACTCCCCTAAATTTCAGTCATCATTTATCTCAGCTATGGCTGTAATGGCTCATGGGGCATTGAGTTGCTTGTTTTAAGGTTTTTTTCCTTCCCCTGCAGACATTGCAATCTCAGTCTGGGACCTAGGAATGAGCCTGGATTCATTTCTAATTGCACAGCTTCACGAGAAAGAACAGACTTGCCAGTTTGCCCAGTGTCTCCAGTGATATTTCTTAATTCCATTAATCCCTGGAACTCTATTAATGTGAAGTGTACTCATGTAATAGACTATTCTGCTGATTATGTACAGTGTATGGAGAGATCTTAGATCAATATTTTCGTTTTACTGGTTGTTCCCATTTGGCAGGAACAACGAAGGGTAAAATCTGCCTCTCCTGGATGGAGAGATTCCACACACTGACACTTTCCCAGGCATTCCAAACAATTAGAAGCACAACCTAATATTTTGCTGTATTTTGTCCTCCCCTTGACCCATAAGTCCTCCAGTTCCCACCCAAGGGTGAGAATTTGGTGACTGCAGGTGTTAAATTCCCCACCAGACTCCTTAGTTGCATTCAGTACCAGCTACAGGAAAACCTGACAGAAAAATTAAAGCACTCTTTTAAAATATGAAGTTTAATTCTCCCCAGAGTGATAAAGGGTGGGTTAGGTGCTCAGAGTTTAGATTTCAAATTTATTCCCATGGACAGGTAGTCTGAATTTTTCTGTTACAGACATGTTTTCTCATGCCTGTGAGTAGTAAAGAACAATTAAAACAAGTTAAAACCATTGAACTCTTTTTCTATTGTAGTTAAACTTGGAAAAACAATGCTCAGATTTGAATTTCCAAAAGGTTAAAGATGATTTCTGTTTAATTTTTAAAGCTTTTGGATTTTTGTTTGTTTGTTTGCTATAATCTTGAATTACTTGCCTGGCAGTGTCAGGCACTTACAGAGCCATGTAATGTCTAGTACTAAAAAGCTCTTGGTAGATCTGATCCCACACCCCACAAAAACCACCCCAAACTGGGAGTTCTAAGGGAAAAGACAGTCTTTCACTTGGTCAGAGCATGCCAGAATGTCTCTGTTTGGGGTGATCCCAGAGGGTCTGTGAGGGGGAAAAAAGGGAGTAAATTGAAGACTGTGAACTTTCTCCTTTTACAGGGAATTTACACAGGTGGGCCCCCCAGCATTATTTTGTGCTGTAAAAATCCTGGTGCATGGAACTTGGATGAGCAGAGTCTATTTGGGCAAATCTCCTCTCCTCAGTCTTCCACTATTCTTTTTTTTCTGTGTTCCACCTTTACTTCTAAAACGTTTAGCTCATCTACAGGCATTCCTACTTTTTGATAATTTAGCACCCCTTGGAAGCAGAGCTGCCACCCAACTCCTGGGCAAGCAGTGTCAGATCAACAAGATCTGTTGATCTGATCTCCTTGCTCCTGAATAAATGCCATTAATGGGGCATTTATTAATTATTAATTCATTAATTAAGCGGGGAAGTGAGGTGGTGATTCATGTCTGAGCGCAGTGGGCCAGCACAAAGCTGTTGAATGCTAATTTTAGGCTGAGATTGCAACAGATAACCAGCCTGGGAGATGGGATGCAGAGCAAGGTGAGAATTCTGACACAGACGAGACTTCCAGACACTGAATACTGCGTAATCTGAGATAAATACAAATCTTTCTTGTGAGGCTTAAAAAACCCCCTCGGGATGGAATGCTTGTTGAACATAATGCTGCCTAATTTCTCTGTAAAATTCACTCCTCAGCTGTAAAATTCATCTCCTCATTAACAATAATAATTTTTAAAAATAGTTAAATAAACCAAAGTTTGTGAAACATATGTTTGCATTTAAAACTGTTTTGCTGCTCACCCCGAGAGGACTTTGGAGACGTGGCCTGTGTTATAATACCACTTCCATTAAACATTGGAAGCTCGACTTTTTTACAAAAAAATTCACACAAACATTCTGCTCTTAATCCAAACAGAGGGGTTACGAACTGAACCTTCAAACAGAAACTTTCAATATTTGGCTTCTCAGCTCAGTAGCACCCATCTGGGATGCCAACCAGCACGCACTGTAATTAATAATTGTTGTTAAAAAAGGTCCTAAAGGCAGAATACCCAGTGCATATAGCTTGTCTGCTTTTTTAACCAAATAAGGGAACAGGGCATTTCACTGTTTATAATAGCAACATGAAAAACGATGTTTCAAGCTGTTAAAGAAAACACTTTTAAACTTTTCCTGCCCATTTCCAAGTTTCTTCAACTTCTAAAAAAAAAAAAAAAATTTAAAAAAATAACAAAACTGGCTACAGCTCTCTGGCAGATTTATAGAAACCTCCGTTTTTCACTTTTCAAAACACTTTAACAAAGCTCCAGAGATGAACAACATATCACCCAAGTTCTGGCAGCTATGCAAGGATTGTACACACAGTTCCCAAAGAGTAAACACGCAAAAATCAATTCCAGGGAATGACAGAAAGCGGAACTAATTAAAGACTCCAAAGCAAGAGAGATCATTTTCTAAGACAAACATGTCAATATTTATCACACAAGCGAGGTTGGTGCTACACTGAGTCTGGTGGTATTTATAAACATACAGCTGGCACAGTGACATGTTGGTAATTATAAAATGAATGTTAATAAAATACATATAAATACTTAAACCCTACACTAGGCAACTCTTAAACTGCTGCTTTATCCTCTTACCAAAACTTAAACATTATATTGTCTGACAGCATCCTAAAGTTTTTTTTTAATGATTTGTTGCTATCCCCTCTTACTGTTAAAACTTTTGACTTGGCCAGATTCGCTTTTGATCACCCCAGTGAAAGGAGACAGATCCAAACCACAAAATCCTCATCACACATCTCTCTTTCCTAGGTTTTTATCACCCTGCAAGCCCAGTAGCTGCTGAACAGAGCTCCCCTGGGCTCTCCTGGTGGTGATGGTGCCATTCCCACCCAGGGCTGATTAACCCTTCATCCTGCTGGAGACTTTCTTGGCACCAGACCCAGGCTACAGCAGCTGAAATACAAACCCTGGATTTTATTCCCTGCCTCTAGTCTGTGTTCTGTTTTGAACCAAAACTTTAAGTTAGTCAGTGCTCACTCCCCAGAAATGAAGGTGATGCCTTAAATTTTATCTTTCATGTATTTCAGGTTCTGTGGTGCCCAGGGGTGCAGCTCTGAGCTCACAGTCAGTGTCACTCAGCTCTCTGCACACAGCAGGGACACAAAACAAATCCTGGTCCTGCTGCACACCAAGGACAACTTTCAGCCCAACAGCACAAACAAGGGTGGGCTGGAGGGAGGAACAAGAAGGATGGGACCTCACAACCTGAAGTTGTCATTGGACAATTAAATCCCAATGTGCAAATGCACCAAAACTTATAAAAGTGTGGGATATTGGAACCGGTCATCCATTCTGTGACCATTTTGGGTCCACCTTGGGTGTAGGCCTGGTCAGGCCCTGTCCTGCCCAAGGTGTACCCTAAAGGCCTTTCAATAAATCCCTACTTCATTCTCTAGCTCTGCCCAGTCTCTGTTCCAGGTCAGCCTTCCAAAGGCATTGAGGGCAATGCTGTGCAGTTAGGAGCAAAGGATGCCTTCCTCTGCCCTGACAAAAATACAGAGAGCTATCATAATTCTTCCAGCTTTGCAAGGCTCAGGGTGATGCTGGTACAGCTCTGCCAGATGAGGATTTTTCTCATCAGCTGAGTGTTTGATGTTCAGAATCAGCACAGCCAGGCACTCCCAGAGTGCTGAAAGCACTGCTGACACCTCCCTTTTCTCACAGCCAGGCTCTTCCAAGGCAAGGAGTACACCTTCATCAGGGCTTTGTTTTGTTTCAGAGCCACTTGGGGAGCAGGCAGCTCCTTCTTCTGTCACTGGAAATGGTCTTCTGTGTGCTGGTGCCAAGTGGGAGGGAGTGGGGAGAAGGCATGAATGGAAGGATGGGCACTACCAGCTCCATGAGCTCTGTGCCCTTCCCCACGCAGGTTAGCTACACTTTTCTGATTCCCTGGTGGATTTTGTTACCTACTATGTCCAAAGTCTTTAGCTGCTTCTGGGTTTTGCATGTGTCAAATGCATTCAGGAAACACTAATTCCTTTTAAAGAACAGCTCCAGAGCTGATGGATAAAATTCAGCCTTGCAGATCAAAGTTCCTTTTCTGCCTCAACGTAAATCGAGTGTTGCAAAACGAAGGGGAAATCTGCAGCACACCTGCACAGTGCAGAAAAGAAACAGCACCATGGCTCAAAAGCTTTACTTTTGAGCTTGAGTTTGGAAAGGCTAAGGTACAATTTCTTCCTACTTTTTTGATTGTCTTGGGTGGAAATTTAAATGTAACAGCACAAAAGCCAGGTTGTATTCATCATTTGACTTTATTTCTACTTGGTTGGTTAGCGAGAGAATTTCCTGTCTGCAGGAAAGTTCTGTGCTTTGGAAAGAACAGTATATTTCAGGGTGATTGAAACACTGCATGCCGTATTTGACAGAGTGAATGAAATAAAGTTCAGGAAGTTTTCATTGCTGCCTGAAAGGAAATTTTATCAGACCTGACATTCATGATGTTAGAAGTTTTGGTATTCACAGAGGGCCATGTTTTAACTTTTCTGACTGATTCCAGTTCAGGCTGCAGCGCCTGATTTTTTTTTTTTGATTTTATGATTTTATAAGTAACTTATTTATGAATTTATAAGGAACTCTGAATTTATGATTTTATAAGTAACTCTTTCCTTTCTTCTGAGCTGCCTCCTGCTCTGGGCCATCACTGATGTGTGTTTCATTGAGAGATTGCTTGAGGGACTGGCTCAACTGAACAAAACCTCAAATCTTTTTATTCTTTTTTTCCTCATTCAGATAAGCTGCCTGAGTTGTTCCTCACAGGCTTCCAAAACCATGGCTCAGAGGAAGGAGTGAGAGCAGCAATAAAATGAAGAGGGATGGATTGAGCCAGAGCTGGCACCAGAAGTTGTTCATGTGGAGCCATAATCACTGTCTGATCTCATTATCAAGCATGGACTACCTCGTTCCCTTAAATCAAAGATTCCAAACCCCCAGAGGGCTGATTCATATGTCTGAGGGAGATTTATTGATTGTGGTGGGTGGATCAGAAACAGACATTTGGTGTGCAGGTTACAAATCCCAGGGCAGCTTTGGCAGTGACAGAGGCTGCTCTGGTGTCCTTGGAGAGCTCCCCTGTGCTGTGCCTGGTTTGGAAACACTGCAGGGAGCCATGGTTGGTGTAAGACACCTAGAAAAGGCATCTCAGCACCACTGGGAAAATATCTGCAGCTAAAAGAGGGAAAAGTTGGATTATACCTTTTTCTGACCCAGAGATGGGGCAACTGGGAGGTAAAATTACCCCTCATAAATCCTACAGCAATGCACCTTTTGTAGTTCCAAAATTATAGTTCCTTTCATATTTTTCCAAAGTATCTAATTTTATTTACAAAACAATCCTTTAAACCTTTTTTCTAGTTCCATTTCTCTCTCAACAACGTCTATCCTAGTCCGTAACATTTCTAAATCAGCATTTCTTATCTCAAAGTTCACATACAAACACACACCATGTAAACCTGCTATCAACTTTAAGAGTTCTCTACGAATCTGTTTCCCACAGAAGGTGATAAATGAAAGGAAGGCAAAAAGAACAAGATGTATTTATGATTTCGAAAAAGAGAAGCCAAACCCAAACACAAATGCAGGAATAATGACCACCCAAAAAAGTAAGCAAAGAAGGCCTGAACAAAAGCATCAGGGGATGATGCTGAGTTTTAGTGAGGGAGCTGATGGTGGAATGTCCCAGCAGTGTCAGACAGGAGCAGCTCTGCTTGGAGAGATGTTGTGCAGCTCAGCACAAGCAAAACTCCAGCTCTGGAACCTGCAGGAATCAATGCTGCAGCCAACACACAGAGAAATGTTTAGAGAGGGGCATAATGCAAGCAGAACTGCTAGTATTTTTGTAATTAAGCAAAAAGAGAGAAAAATTTAGGTTAGGCAACAGTTGGACACTCTTCATCTCACCTGCTCCTACATCTATGTAAGTGATTGAATAAAAAGCCCCTCACACACCTACAAACTTCATTTAGCCAGAGACTCCCCTGATTTCAGGGGCTGGTAAGTGCAGTGGAAGCCTTGACATCAAGATTGGACAAGCCAGGCTTTGGTCTCAAGTTTGCAGAAGGGATGAGGCTTTTCCTCATAGCTTCAGTTATCGTGTCAGTGATGCACAGCAAGGTAAACATTTACACACGAGAATAAAGCACAGTCAAGGTCACTGACTCATGCTCAGAAGAAAGGAAATGGTGTGAAAAGGATTCACATCTCATTACTCCCTTCTCTGGTGTTTTATCCAAAAATCCATTTTTGAGTCAGGGGAGCCTTCTGAGTTTGTGGTGAATTCAAAGAACAAGCACATCTTCAATACATATGTGTGTATACATATATATATATATGTTATTGTTATTATTATTAATTTTTTTTACAAGCCAAAAGAGTTTTTTTCATTTTGGAAACCATTTATCAATGGTTTTACCTGCATTAGGCAGGTAACAAACACAGCAGTGAGTTCATAACCTATTTGAACACAGAGGATGGGAAAGGCAGCCCTGTGCAGGCCCAAACACAGTCAGTTATCAGGAATATCTGAACCAGGAGATCTGTGTCACTGCAGAACCATTTTCCCAAGCAGGATAACAGCAGCTTGAAACCTTCATACCTGGCCCATCATCTCATGGATGGAATAATCGACCTGTGTATGGTCTGACTACACAGAAAAAACATTTTAACTCTGTGCAGGGCTCACCTGGGATTTTAAATGAGTTAAAACAGTTTAACATTTGCAAAAAAAA